>JABFPB010000423.1:0-39471 GCA_022817645.1 Ceratoteleas bidentatus
GGAATTTTCGAGTAATCAAGGTATTAGTAGAATAAAATTATTTGAAAACGAATATACAACCAGAATATGAACATTTGCGGTAACGCAATTTCTATTTCTGTATGATATAAACAAATTGCGTTACCGCAAATGTTCATATTCTTGTTGTATATTCGTTTTCAAATAATTTTATTCTACTAATACCTTGATTACTCGAAAATTCCAATGGACAATTTTCTTGTCATCAAAATATTCTACGCTGTTGGAAATGTTTGTAAATTTCTAACTTTGATACATTAAATTCATTTAAGATATGAAATTAATTTACAATGCGTTTTTGAAACAGGATTCCAAACAGAATTTTAATTTTGCGGATTTTTTTCTTTCATAAATTGACACGATTTCTTTATAACTGTTATATAAGTAAAAATGTATAACTTAATTGTGTATTTTAAACAATTATTGTTTTAATATCATCTTAACAATAAAGTTTAATAATTAAAAACATGTTTCCTTGAAAACTAATACTTATTTAAACAATAGTCGTTCAGTACAAAAATATAAATAATTTTGGACCATTCCAAATTATCATCTTAATTAAAAATAGATGCAACTTTGTATTATGAAATGTATTGTTTACCTTAAAATAAATTAGTTCATTTTCAAACGAAATTCAAACAGTCCTTTTCATATAGCACTGCAGTTTCTAAAAGTGTAGCAAGAATATTCCAGATCGTTTCATTGCAGGACTCGAATTTAACTTAAAATTTAGCAAAAACAATTTATACAAATGAACGATATCACCTACTTGAGACTTTTATCTTATCGGTACATTATGAAACATTTCTTATTAGAGTTTTTAGTTTATATCTTTTGTTTCCTCCATCTATTATTTATACTTCAAACTATACAGAAGAAGTATAGAAAATTGCCTATTTATACTTGGTCTGATAACTTATATCAATTCAATCTTCTGTTCATCATTTGAAATTCTTTATTCGCACCTCTTCTTTTCTTCTCCATCTAACTCCCTCATTTTACTCAATCTATAAACGCGTTATGTATAACGTATTTTCCATCTCAACCGGTTCAAAATCGATGATCGATTGCACCGAAAACTGCGCGCAAAAAATGATCGAACGCCGCGCGCTTAATTCCGCAATCGGACTCGAATCCGGCGCGCGCGATTGCCGGCGAAATTGGTTATTTCGGGTCCAGGATCGAGCGTCGGCAATCGGATGCGGTATCGGCGACGCAATTTGCACGCGACGGATTTAGTTTACGACGACGGTAATGGCCTTTTCGAAGCGAAATCATCCGTGACGGGTATCGAAAGGAGTAACGTAACGCCCGGGACTTTCGATTCTCCGCACGGGGCATTATTACGCCGCGGGCTTTCGAGGATCGGGCTTTTTTTCTGCCGCTTCCACGTGTTTACCGACGGGCCGCGGATCCGACTTATGTCCTTGTTTGAGATAACTGTATCACGCGTTAACCCACATGCAAAAAAACGTATCGCACGTTTCCATCTTGGAAATCTTTGCCGTCGGTTTCTAAAGTGCAGATATGGCGCGGGCGCGCATTTTTGTTCTTTTTTCCACGGACAGTCGCTGTAAGGAAATTCGCGGAGAAAATGAACGGTTTCGTGCGGCTCGTGGGAAAATGGCTGAAAGGCCGCTTTTGAGCGGTTTATGATTCGTTGGGAGAACGGTTTTTTAGTTTTCGGAGCCGACAGTGTGAGATTAGAAATAGGAGTGATAAGAGGTGTTTTCATTTTTCATGATTTTACAGTTAGTTTTGCGGATGTTTTTCTTTTAAAAGCTTTAAATGACGTAGATTTTTATTGTTTTAAAGATTATTTTAAAATCTATTTTTTGACAAATGCTATCTTTGAATTTTTGACTCCTTTGTAAAATATAAGATGAGAAGATTAATCGATTTATTTATTAGTTTATTTGTTATTTATTTTTTATTAATTATTTTTTAATTTTATAATTTTATTTTATTAATTTTGTTATTAATTTATTTGTTATTAATTTAAAAATTAATCCCCGAAGAGAATTTTACTTAATTCACCCTTGTCGTGCTGTTTCAAATCTGCCTAATCCTCCGACAAAGATAATCACTTTGCAATAAAGAGGTTACGTTTATTTTGAACCATCGGACAAAACGACCCAATCTATGCTAAATTTCATGTACGAATTCCCACATTTCGCACACTTGGATACTCACATTCAAACTGTCAATCCCCTTTCGCGACGACACGTTTTGGAGCGTTATCCCCATTGAAGGGTTGATTTAATTTAATTCTACCATGTCCTTTTGTATCCGAAATTTCATACTCTTTGAAACTCTCGCTCTTTTAGTTTCGCTTTTCAAACTCTTCAGCAGAACTAAACATTAACGAATTAGAATAATAAAACAATGCACTGAATTTTGTACCAATAAAAAATCTCAAATTTTCATTACTGCAAATTTACGATAACTTCCATAAATCCAAATCAATCTCAATAATCCCAAACCTCAATAACCTTGACTTTCATCAGTAAATATGTCGATCAACTGTTTGGCGGAAATCCGAAAAAAATGCCGGTAACGAGCGGAAAATTCGTCGTAGAAAATGTTTGCCGATTGTCCGTGAAAAGCATATTCGCTTTGTGCCGGTTCTGACGGGCTGCAATTTGTCTTCTTTTATGAGCCATTTCACACTCGTGTTTTAGAAAGTTCAGTGTCGATGCGCGCGAGAAAAGCCGAACCCGCGTGCAATCTCAATTGATCCACCACATTTTCTTCTTCCGCGAAGCGCGCGCGCCGATCGAGCATATGCAAACTCGTGACAGTAATGTGCTTTCTTGTCGTTTCTGCTTTCAGGTGACTGTTAACGGCATTCAGAAAACTGACCGCGACGATTTGAAGAACGGTGAGTGACATTAAACACGCACTTTATTATTTTCTATAATGAAAGTTGCAGATCGCCGTCATTGCCAACTGAATATGAAAATAGTGTTTGTCGCGTTGGGGATTCGCAGAGTCATAAATCGCGGTTCATAATTCAGTTGGCAATTACTTCAATTTAATTATAGTTTTATAAAAACCATAATCGTTAGTTTTTTTATTTAATTATTTATTAATTATAGCTTTTAAATTATCTCTGACATATGTGATAATTTAATATGAGAATGTATATATATGAAGGCAATGATTTATGTTTCAATTAAAATTTCATTAAAAGTGAAAAGGAATCCACATGTTTATCCAAATAAAAGAATATTATAGAAAAGTATTTTATTTTAATGTAATTTTGAATAGGATACGGAAAAAAACGGAAAAAGTTACCGGCAACCTAAATTCGGTGAAAGATTAGATCTGCAAACAATTAACGCGAGAACTTTTTTGTTAATTGCGATGCAGCGACGCATTTTCCTGGATGCAATATTTAATTTCATTCAATTGAGGCTCCCGCGTATCCCGCCCTTCGAGGTTAAAATCGTGACCCCTGCATTTTCTCACGATTGTCAGCATTAGCATCTTGCACTAAAATCTCCCCCTCGCGCTTTACCCACGAAACTATTCACAATTCATTACCACCATTACTGTCTTAATTTAAATAGTCCCGCGAGGAATTAAGCATTTGCATGGCCAAGGCAAGCAACGTTTAATCTGAATCGCGATCTATTAATTTATTTGGACGTTCACTGACGAGATAGGTCTTGATGGATCGAAATTTTGTACGCAGTTAAGCAAGCTGAAAATTAGTCAACATTTAGTATTACTGCGCTGTAAATCTTAATATGTAAAATTACTCATTATGATAATTATATCATTACGACAATTATACATAAGATATTTAAAAATATATATTATGTTGTGTAATTGTTTTAAATTAATTATATATGGCATGTAAAAATAAGAATGTGAATTTATATTAATTTGTACAATTGCAAATTACAAAGAACTCATATTTAAATAATCTGATAAATGTTCAAATCTGAAAAAAATTGCAGTAAATCTCGGACATTTTAAGAATACATTTTTCTCTCAAGTTACGAATACTGTAGAAAAAGCACAGAAATGTTTCTGAAATGCAATTTGTGGAATTATTGCCCATACTGCAAATTCTGACTCCGAACGCGAAATTGATCCGCTAATTAGATTCCGATAAATTGCCGAGAAGAAAAATAATTGGATCAAGCCGGATAAGCTCTTAACGATTTGCTTCTTAGCGTCACGCATAATTAAGGTCCTCTTGATGGTTCGGCAAAATTTGACTTTCGGTGCCTAAAAGCAAATCATTGGCACGTTTGACTCTGTCAGGAACACGCGAGGCTTGTTGACTTTAATTATCCACCTGATCGATGCGGCTTAATTACGTCTGATGGGCTTCCGCGTCATCGCGACAACTACGCTCGAATGGCTCGATAGTTGGCGTGAAAGTTTGCGATGCAACTAATTATAATCAACGATTTTAATTGTCGGTTACACGTCTCATCGCGGGTACCGTGATTTCATGCTTGAATCGCTGTTATTCTTTCGCGAAAATGAGACCGCTGAATATGACGCGGTAAAAATTAAGGAAACCTTCCACTTGTTAGTCCTTAAGGATGATGAAACAAAAAGTTAAAATAAAGGTAAGCTTTGACAAAAATATACGAAACAGTTTAGTTAAAATTAGTTAAAATTTGACATGAAAATAACAATTTTTACCGTACAGTCCTCGAGAAATTAATTAGCGAAGAGTCAAAGTTTTACACTCAGAAAAATGTTTGGCTAAAATAAAATATTTGGTTAAATTAACGAAAATTTGGTTTGTTCAACCAAAGATTTTTCTAAGTCTGACATTGAGTTAAATGAGCAAAAAAAAGTGTTTAAATAATTAGTTTAAACACGTTTTATTTATCCGTAGTTAAATTGAGATTTACGGGAAAAAATGTATTATGTAACTAATAGTTTATGATATAGAGCATTGATAAAATGAAATATGAGAAGAATTTACCTTGCAGTATTGAAGGTATATTATTGATAAATAATGAATAAATGCTAAAAAATATAGCAAAATACTGCTTACGGCCCAAAATAACAGAAGATAAATAAATCAGACATTAGCACAGTTAAGTGCCTAACATTAACACATTTCAACCAATCTTTAGGTTTCAGTCCGTTCATATTAATAAAAATTAAAACGTACTTGAATGTTACCAAAAAAAACTTGTTTTAACGAAATCACTTAAAAATACATTATCATACCTTAAAGCTAATTTTATGCGTGCGCAAATTTTGCAATGTTGCGTTTGAAAAAACTGCGCCAAAGTTATTGCACATTCATTGACGTTAATGTGCGATCAACCGATTGTTTATTGGTCGTGAACTGCGTAATTTATGCAACTATTCGGCAGCATTTTCGCGATATAAGCCGACGGATTTTTTACCGAGGCGAACTTAACGGCGATAAATTATGCGCTCGTCAATTTTCACTTAGTTGGGACCCAATTAACATAACGCATAGTTGCAATGTAATCCACATCTAATTGCACAATCGTGTAAAACTGCCCGGCCTACAAGTGGAAATATCCCGAATGTGTACCGCGCGCCATCTCATATTTCTTGCGCGATATTTTTATGTAATCTCGTTACGAGTCTTATATCATCGAATTATGAAACTGAAAGCGAACTGCCTCTACGATGTTTGACGATAACCTTAGACTATAAATGTCAGTTTTTTCAACTGCGAATTTGTATTTATTGTTATGACATTTCGGATCCTGTCTGCACTTGTTTAAGTCACTTTGCATTATGTCATTGATCGTGTTCGGAGATTTATGTATTATAATAGGTTATTTTCTATTGATTGGAATCACGAAATTACGACAGGTGAAATAATCGGTTAGAGTAGTTAAAAAGCGTAATTTGTTCGGGAAATTGCATTTTTTGAATGGAATATAAATAACGTGTAATTTTATGTGGGGAAATATTATTGCATTGAAACTTACGAGAATGAATAATAAGAAATAATTGAAAAAAATGTAATTTGTTCAATTATTTATTTTGCTAAATTACATATGTTTAACTTAATTTTGGTTTACATTTTTGTGTGCATTAAGGCTCCTAATAACACTGGAATTTTCCGGCAATGAAAAAGTTACAGCGGACTTCAAATTAACTCGGTAAACGTGCGAACGAATAAGATCATTACAAAATGTCGTTAGATGTAACATGAAAATAACGATGCGGTAATAACAAGCTTTCATGTGTACTCCAGAAACATACTTCGTGGATTTATCACACCTCGATTGGATCATTTTTTGTTTTGGATGAAAATGTTATGATTGATCTATATATAATTACAATTCAAGTAGGAATTGCTTGATGGAAGTTTACATTCCTAAATTTGATAAACTACATTATTCCTCTAAAATTTAAACAATGAAACTATTTTTTTTCACGTTATTTCTTTCAGTGAAAACTGAACATTTTTTTATTTTTTTATAATTTTTTTTCATACAATATTATTAAAAACAAAAATGTTCACTAAAAATTGTGTTGTTCTCTTAAAAGTAATGACTGGCTGAAAGACGAATGAATTGGGCAGTGACTTGTTTTGAGTCGAGTTGCGGTCAAAGCGACCAACGAACGGAATATTGCCCAAGTGAAAATTCGCATTGGTAATCGCGCTCGAGATCAAAGTAGATCGGAAATAAAGCGAGCGGCGTGAAAAATGGCGAATAAAAGACAATAAAAATAAGAGCAGCGACGTTATTAGAAAGGAAATCGCCGATCATTAATCGAAACAAACTTTCTTAATTTCATTGACCGCTGCGATAAAACCTGTGCTTCGTAGCGTAAAACGATAAGTCAGGATTTGTGACTAATAGCAACACATTTTTCCGGGATATTATCGGAACACGTTTGTTTCGATTCCGAATGTACGTCTCTCGGTTTCCCGGCTAGTGTCTCCGGTTTTGCACTGACGTCATTAGAAATTTAAGTCAAGGTTCCGGGAAACGCTGTATGTGACTCATAATAAAATTAAACTAAAATCTAATCGACGAATTCAGAGAAACAGTTTAATATCAGCCATTCATATTTTTAATCGCATTGCCAGATAAGTTTACACAATACTTTATCCTTCATTGTATATATTTCCCAATCGCTTCTGAATTAAATAAAAGATTAAAAAGTTCCTAGAAAAATTCGTCTCGCTTATTTTACCCATAAAAAATGATGCTGCATAAATCACTGAACGATACATATTCGGGTGCTAAGAAAAATAATATCTCAGTCGTTTGATTGCTTTATCAAGCAGAGTTAAACCCAGAGACAATATTTTCTCGAGATATTGAGCAATAAATCTATTTGTACTATAAATATTTCATTCATAGATGCTATCTCCATTCACTGCAACTATAAATAAAGTAAAACTGATGTAAACAAGGAAATAATTCAAAATTACAGCGCCACTTAAACGAGCGACAAGCTCGTTGAGTGAATCCGAATCGCATTAACATCCATTTCAACCTGTTACTGATAAACTCATTACCGGTTCCGCTATCTAAAAATAATCATTAGTCCAATAATCTACAATTTGTCCACCTCTGACACCCGCACAATTAGCCGCCAACACTTTCATTAAGGCTGCGCGACTCAATTATTAAGTCATTTTCTGGCGGAGCGAACCGTCCGCGTCATGCAATACTTTCTAAAACGTCGTTCGCCATTTCCCCGAACCGTAAACCTCGCAATAAATATTTATCGGCGATACGAAAAAACGGTCTTCCAATAGTTCAATTGTCTCTCGACCGATTTTCTGGTATTTCCAAATCGCGTTTGTTCTCCGGATTTTACATTCGATCGCGTCGAATCTGGCATTGTAATTTTCACATTTTCACTTATTCCGCCAGAATTTTTGTCGAGTCGCGGAGAAAGTCGTCGCCGCGCTTTTTATTGGTACGATATCCCGCGTATTATCGATAACGTATCGCGATTCCTTAACGGTGCGTCGCGAAACTATTTGCCCGGTGAAAATGAAGGTGCGGGTAACTGTGGTTAAGCTGCATCGGTCGTTAGAAGAATTGCAAGGTTAAATGTTAAAATGTTGTGATTTATTTCTAGAAGTTGTACTTTAATTGTTTAAAAGATTTAAATTGATTAAAGAATTAATTTGTAGAATTTTTGCATTTTGACAAAAACAATTCCGATGTTTTTGAAATTACTTTAATTCAGTGCATTTTGACAAGACGTAAAATTAGTTGGAAATGTTGTCGATTTATATGAATTAGAACTTTCTATGATTTCAAACTGAAATCCAGCTCGGTTACGATAAATAAACTCATGCACTGAAGCAAAAACGTACAGAAAAACTGGACTGTACAACACACATAAGAAATTTTACAATTAAACACGAAAAGAAGTAAACATTTTTACGCTATTAGAAATTGCTTAGGATCAAGTTACATTAGCCTAAATTGTTCATTCGTTTCTTAATCGCTTACTTAGTTATGTTTTTCTATACTTTTTTATTTTAGATATACAGTCTAAAAATGTGACTGTTTTTCTATTAAGGTGGCGAAATATTCAGTCAAATTTATTGAATATATAATTATAACTAAACATTTTAAAACTTTTTTCATTTTTTCTTTTTTGAAATTAAAAATTGAAAATCAATCTTGAAATTTAAATTGGTTCATTTAAAGCTATTTAAATGAAACGAAAAATGGAAATTATATTGAAATCCGCTGATAGAATGTCAAGAAAAATATTTGTTTAATTATTCAAATTTGTTCGTATAAAGAAAGGTTAACAAATGGATTTAACTATGTTCAAATTATGGAAAAAATGTAAATGTAATTAAAAAATCAAAGAATAAGATACCAAAGTTTCGAAGAATTCGTCCCACTAAACATATCTTTTTTCAACACATTCAAACCTCCGTAAGGTGACGAAATATTTAATATTATTCAAACATTAATAATATTCAATCTAAACGTTTTTCCGCCTATATTTCTTTTGTATCCGTGTGAAAACATAACGAATGCAAACAAGACAAAATGTATCCCTTCCCACTCCGAATTGATCCACCTTAAAAACCGGGATCGAAATAAATAAAACATGCACATACACAACGACTCCACCGACACGACGTTTTGTATCCGATTAGGCAAGGAAGCCCTAGACGAAAAATATAGCCGCGTTCTCGACTTTGATTGCACGCCGGGGATGCGCGACTTTGGATTTCGTGTCAGTTTGGCATGCCGCAATGACGGAGGCGCACTCGGTCCGGGCGCGAGTCGCCGCTTTCGAAGGTCAATTTCGGCCGTATCTCGGCTTATCGCGGCGAATTAAAGTGGACGTTTCCAGCGTCGCATGTCGACGCCGAGTTGCGTGGCGTTGCGTTTTTCTGGGCAGATGTTGCGTTTTCCTGACCGACCCGGTTATTCTTGATGACGACACTTGTCATCGATTTTTCGAGACAAGGGCAAAGCGCAAGTGCGGAAAAGGGAGAAAGTTGATTTCGGCGGCTGCAGTGTACACTCTGAAAATCAGCTGCGAAAGTGGTGAACGGTTGAGTTAGAGGGTACCTGGTCGCCTTAACCGGAATCAGCTGGTGTCAAGGAGACAGGACTGTTGAAGTGGTTCGGTCGCGATAAAGTGCGGTCGATTTTTTTGGAAGCTGCATATTCTCCTTGAATAAAGATTTTTATGTTTTACGGTGCGCATAAACATGACCTTACGGGAATACATTTTGAAATAATCAATGCAGAAATGTACGCGTAAATGTAAACACGAGCATGTGCGGAGAGTGATTTGGGGCGCGTGAAAACTTCGAAAGGGAAACAAAGATGAAACGGTAGTTGAGATGCAATGTTAGTTACTGTTTATGGATATTGTTAAGAAATTTGTGTTAACATTTTTTTATGAGAATCCGACGTCGAGTTACGTACAGTGGAGTGTAAAATTAAATTTTCTTCCAGTTCGATAAATGTTTGTGTAAATTCCAAAGTAAATTCCAAAGATAATATTGTAAATATTGATTTAATAAAATTATAAGTTAAAGAAATTGAAGGACAACGTTTTACTTCTCGAACGGAACCACTTTAATTTTCAAAACGTTGCACAACGGAACCGAAAGTTAAAAATCGTTTTGTGAACGTTTCTATTGTGTGGATGTTTGTGGAACGTTATGGCGACGTTGAGACAACGGCGACGTTGTATGGCGACGTTGAGACAACGTGAAACTAAACCTTCGCCAAACGTTTATTGAACTTTCGGCTTCGTAGGAGTTATGATAGTTACAGGATAAAATTCGCATAATGTATGTACACATTTTCACTAAACTGTACATTTTTGAATGTACGAGTTAAATCGGTCAGGGTGAAGACATTTATTTTTGCCAGAAAAACGTAACAAGCCAATTAGTATATATATTTCACTGAAACTTTATTTCAAATGTTTGCGACGGTAACGCCGTAGAAAGAACATTTTAATTTACCTTTATTTGAACCATTTCGTTCTCGCTTTCTACGTAAACTACGTCGAATCAGTCTTATCTAAAAGTTTATTTATTTGTACACAAATTTAACAAATTTAACCCTGGAGTGAGCTCGTGTATACCAATAGAATAAGAAACTCATATTTGATTCTAGCAAAGACAATACAAACTTAATATTATGCACGCCTACTGTCAGAATAAAACAGTTATTTTACGACGCAACATTGCCAACACTGAATAAAAGCCGATAGTAATTTAATTTTGACCGCTGATATTTAAATCAAACATTTTAGTTGAATCCACCAGGTAATTGTTTGCATTTCACAGGTTTCTTCATATGGTGATGAGTGAAATCTTAAAGAGGTTGGGGTGTGAACTAAAATAACGATCAGTATTTATTGAAAAAATTTATATTATAGATACATTTACAAGGAATTATTGCGCAAAGTTTAAACATAATCGCCTAGCTAGTTTAAGAGAAATAAATTCAATAGATTTCACGCTCATCAATGAAAAACTTCACTCTAAAATTCCAACATCACTGTAAAATTTTCACAGTAAACATACTAACATTTTCGATTTTATTGTAAAACTTTACAGTTTTGCAATATAATGTGAAATCACAGAACATCTTCTGAAATTTTACACATAAACTGTACAACCATAATAAACACACTGGAACTTTACAAAACTCCGAATCCACGGTTTTCAATGATAGATCGATAGCTTCGTAGATACATAATATTAATACATTCATAAATCGAGGTGTGAAATTTTTTCGTGTTAACCTTGAAAAATCAATTCGTTTTCAAGTGAATATTTAGAAATTATATTTTTTTTACAGAATATGATTCATTTTATATTTACATGCACAAATCGATCATCTTCCTTTTTTTCGATCAAGTGTCTTGATTTATGACCCATGAAAATTAAAAACCGAGATATCTCAATTGCTGGAAAAATCTACGTATTTCACACTTTCTTCAAGCGTGGATCTGTCTGAACACCAATTCAGTGTGACAATTTACATATAGACCCTTTTTAACTCCTAACTTTAACTCTGTATTAATCTCTTGATACATAAATCATGTTCAATTTTTGTTATCTGCTTGAGATTTATTAATTATTATTGATGAGAATTACTGAAAAATATTGGAAGTATCAATAAAAAGAATAAAAAACCGAGATTTTTTAAATATAAAAAAATCCACGGATTTCACACTTTTCTCAGTGGATAAATCTGGACACCAATTTATCCCAGTTTCACTCTTCGACTTTAACACCTAATTTTTAATTGCGTATGAATCCTTCGATTCATAAATCATGTCCAGTTTTTCTTATCCGCTTGAAAACTTAAAAACGTTCAACTCTTCATAAACAATATTCTTTTCTTTCAGGTAAAGAGATGCCTCCGGTGTTGGGTGTTCCGCCGCCACCGCCGCCCGCGCCCCACGTGGGGCCCGACGGATTCATCTTGCCCCGCAAGCCTTACAACCCATGCATGCACTCGGCCAATCACCAGGATCTCCACCGGGAATTGCGTTTCAACCAAAAAACGTGGGTACCCGAACGCTATAATCTCGGAATGAAGATAAGGCGGCCGATCATTGTAATTTGATACACCGCCGATTTTTTCGCCACAAAGTTTCCAGTAATTGCACGGGATCCGAGAAATATGGCGAATAAGTGGAACCCAAAAGTGCACAGCTTTTCATAAAATATCGCGTAAACATTGTTATGTATTTGCATTAGCATACGTAATGTCACGTTATTATGCGGATTTCTATTCGCGGAGCGACGTTTTACGATCGGGATGGCTATCATCTGCGATCGGAAGTTACACGCTTGGAAATGTTTATTTAGCGCCATTCGTTGCGGGTTTCGTCGTCTGTAATCACCGGTCGTCGGGATCATTGTAATTTTGAATGGCGGCTAATTAATTGGCGCGTGACGGCTCAGTTTTTCAAAATCTTGTGTAAGTGGGAGATTACTTAACGATTATGTGACATTCCAATTCGATTTCTAAACACGGGGCATCGGTTTCAGATAGTCACAGGTGTCACACTATATTTTTAGCGTTTCTGTTATCGTTTAAATGTTACCGACGAAAAAAGATCAATTACTCTCAATAAGTCTAATTATAGATAAATATTAGTTAATAAGGTATAAAAAGACGGCTTTTAGTATGAAAAGGACGTTAATTTTATCAAATGAAAATCGATCGACCATGAGTTAGATTCTATTAATACTATTCCAAGGATGTTTCGATGCGGTTTATAGCAGGCGCCGACTAATTGTTTGCTGAAATAAAAAGTGGCGAAGAAATCGACGATATTGATTTCCGCCACTTTCGCGAAGGGCCGCCAATTCGCGACATGCGAAAGTCGTCTGAGAAAAGAATTGTTACATCGATTGCAAACATTGCAGCGAGCATTTACAAAACGCTATTACGTACGCACTTTTCCTTTATTTTTAAAATATGCTTGATCGTAAGAGATAGGAATTACTTAGAAAGTTTCTCAGTAACATAAGCATAAATAATCGCAATTAGATAAAGTCGGTATTGCAACTTACAATTAACTAAATACTGAATTCTCTAATTTTGATAACATCAATTAATCTTTCATCGGTTTTTATTTGCCAGTAAATTAATTGTCTTTGTCTTTACAAAAACAAAAGATTTATTTATTTCAATTTTTGTAAATGAATTTTTTTGTTAATTAAAACATTGTTTATGAATAATTGGAGTACGTCGCGTATAATTAGTGTTTCATCTATGTTGCAGAGGAAAAGATGTCTTAAACCAAAAAACCGAGCTGCAGCGAGCATTTCAAAAGCACCGGGAAATGAACTTGAGAAAACAAGCGGAAAGTCAACGAGAGGACTCTCACAAAGATGATCCAAGGACGGTTTTACAGAGGGCTATTGAGCAAAGAGCAAAACACATAAAATTAATGGTTCGTATCTTAATCACTCTTGACGAATGAAACTGCGTCTTTGTCAAACGGTCAGCCTCGGTTTTCTTGTGGCAATCGGCGCGGAATCGTGGAATGCCGTCATATCGCGTCTCGAAAGTGTCGCACCCAGCTCACTTCAAACAATCGTTTCACAATTCCAAATTCACGTCCGAAACAGCGCGGTTCAGTTTCACGAAAACTGCTAAACAAATTTTACGAGTCGCGATTCACTTCAAACAATCGTATCTTTTATCAGCGGATATCGATCGGTTACATAATGCCGACATTTTTAACCAATCGGATTTTAAGAGGACGTACCTCGAGTGCAATAAAAATATGTGTTTTCAAGCAAAGCTCTTTTTTTTTATTTTTTGCGTGAAAAAAGTTGGATTATTAAACATTTTGAGGCATTTTTGCCGAGAAAAGAAGTAGTTGTGATTGGATGCTATTGTGGATAAACTTTATTGTCGCTGATTTCTGCAGTTGCATAAATTTGCAAATTATAGCTGCTGTAATCAGAGATATTCAATATTGAAGTTTCGATAAAGTAGATTTCGTTTTGATAAAGAAAAATTCGTTTCGAATATATAAGCTACAGAATTCTATATCCAAACTTTGATATAGAAAATCTCATATTTCAGACAGTGATGTTTAATCTGTGTAGTTGATGAATATAAGTTGAATATTGAATAATGACAGTCTCATAGCAGTTTACTAATAATGGTTTCTAATGGTTAGTAACTATTATTAATTTTGATATAATAAATAATCATGGGCATTTTTAATATATTAAATGGAACACTGTGACATTCATTCTACACATATAAAAACTGTGTAACCCAAAAAACGATTGTTTGTAACGGAAGATCCATTTAAAAAATCAAGGAAAAATAAAAAATAAAATATCAAAGTTTCGAAGAATTCATCACATTCTATTTGCCCTAATTAATAAAAACACTATTGTTAATATAATTGCAAATATACCGGGTTAAACTGTTCGTAAGAGTTTGTCATCTTTTTCTATGACATTTTCTCTAATTTGTTGTCATACTGACATAAATATATTAGTTAGCATATTGTTAATTGAAATGAAAAACAATGAAGTTTCATTGACTCCATGTATTTTTTGTCAACTTCAGTCTTTTTTCACAACAACCAGCTAATGGATTTACTTTTAATTGTAATTTTCTTGCATGAAATTTGTTGCTTTACAACACATATTTTTTTCAACACATTCTCGTTACGAAGGAGATCGTGCCGGAACCTCCTTAAATGTAATATTTTACTTACAGACATATGTCACTGAATCATCAATCATCAGAAATTGTTAAAGTTGTGAAATTTAAACGATAATTACGATAGGAATCTTTAACCGAAGTTACATGAGCATGCACTTAGTAGATTTAAAGATATTGCCAATCAAAATTGTTATTCTTAAATGGCATTAACGAACCATAAAATAATAAATATTTCGTTTCAGACTAGTTGAAAATATACCAATTTCGATTTGTGATAAAGGAGAAACTGAAAAAATGTTTTATATATTTCAAAATTGTACGATTACTAACCAGTACCCATTTAGCCATACTTACATCAGAATATCAACATTTTTCTCTGATTTCAAAAGCTGTAATTTAAATTGATCTCTTCATTTTTTTTTAATTTTTCTAACGCTTTCCAGTTTTTTTACTATTTCTTATTTACAATACTTTCTCTTAATAAACAAACGTAGTATTTTTTTATGTATTAATTCAAGAGAAATACACCGTCAGTGCACTTGCGTAAAAAACAACGAAATACATTTCAATACCTGAAATTAATGTCAATTGTTTGTTTTTAGGAACAACCGCCTCCCGCGGAACCGCAAAATCCCTTGGTCACCGCGAGAGCGAAGCTGCGACCTCGAAGGGATTCCCAGTGAGAAACTAAACAAACAAGCAAAGAACAGTAATATATTTTAGGAAGCCGTTTATGCGGAAGCCGCGAACAGATCCGCCGGAAAGCGAAAGTTTTTACGCATTTTCAGAAGCAATTCAAGACAGATGTAATGTAGGCTAGCAGATTCCCGTAATAGTATTTATACCGCGAATGCGACACTGAAGTGCAATTCACTGTTACGTGAAGAGGTCATACTTAATTCTGCGTCGCGAGCGCTCTTTCTGTGTCTTTCTATGGCGAAAAATCAAATTCCATGCGCGAGCATTTGGCTCAAGGTGTGAGCGATGAAAAAGCGGACAGTTTTGTACTTTCCATTGAACCGATCATGCAATACAAAGGTACCACCTAACACAATGAGATATAGATTTTTAGCAGCCCCGAATTGTAGGAGTTTAATTTTCGTGTACAAAAGTCCTCGATATTGAAAATGAATCAAGCTTAGAATCGAAGAATCTGCGGAATGTGTGTCACGAACGACTGTTAAAATAAAATGAATTGGATGCTGTAATCGGCGACGTTTCGTGGTACTGTCTGTAATTTATTTTTGATTTTCAATTTCGAGTACTTTGATCAGCGAATCATGTGTATTATATTTTCTTAGATTGTATTTAGCTTAATTATATATGTACAATTACATTAACGAGCTCGAATAAGATAATATTTTAATTATGTGGTGATAAGCATGCCTAATTTAAAGAAACTATGTATACAAAGTGTACGAATTGTTTATATCACCTATTCGATCTATTCACGTTTACATGATGAAAATATTATTCATCCATAAATTCTATTACAATGATTTTATTGTATAACATAGGTAAATGTAATAGAAATATGTACAAGTTGAATCTTCCCAGAATATCAATTCAGTTTCCAAATTGCGACTGTGTAATCGCGATTTTTTTAGTTCTGATGATAGTACAGATTTGTAACAATAGCTATTAATGAGTAAAAATTCCGCATTTTACTTGGATGGTATTAAATAATCATATTTAAAGTTAAAACGCAAAATGAAAGTATTATTATATATTAATTATGTGTATTTAACAATGCTGTCAATTAATAAGCGACTTGTTTGTTCATCGTCGGATTGCAGTTATTTCATACAGTCACTTTTCACCAATTTTTGTTATTAACGAAATAGAATAATTTTGTAACCATCGTACAATTAATTTGCAGCTAAAAGTCATATAGGAGTGTCAAATGCCTTAACATAAAAATGTGTCAAAAATGATAATAAAAATAAATAAAACAACTTATTTAAACATCACTTTACTTCTAACTCCGCCAAAAAACAACACAGATCTGTAGATGAAATGTTAAATCTCTTTATTCAACGCTTCCTTTACAAGGAAAAAGTAAATGTAATACAAAGGGGTTCAAAATGTCGAACATTTCTTAATCGCAACAATAATTTTGCATGACTGTATAAATCATTTTATATTTACGACTTGAGATTTCATCTTGCATTATGGTAGGATAAACGCAAAGACGAACAAAGTAGGGTACTTGCGTCTTATTATGCGCAAAACAAGGGACAATGAAATGACGAAGGATCAAAACCTTCGCGATCATTCGATTCTCGCTGATCGCCCAGTTTGAGATGCAGAGAATGAAAGGATCCAGCGTGTCAGTGTCAGGTACTCTGAACCTTATCAAGCCAAAGATGATTTGCTAAGATAAATGGCTCGAAGAGTAGAATCGAGATCAACCGATAGATTTGCACGTTGGCGGAGCGAACTTCTGCAGCTTTCAGTTGGATGAGGAAACTGGACAAGGGGACACCCTAACATCGAAACAATTAAGGGGAGGTTCCGGGGAAATTTCAAGTTTATGATGGAATTTACATAAGTAGGTGTTGAGTTGGTATTATACATAGTAAAAGTCAATATAAGTGGGATATAGTGCAGCAGAAAAATCATCCCTTTACTACTAAACTTGTGGGAGTAATAGTGAATAATTAATTAATTTTGAGAATCTCCGTTTTGCGTATTAAATTGATTTCCAAGTTAAAAGTTTGATAATTTCATTTTTTCTGCTATAACATGTATAATAATTGAACTTTTAACTTTGAAATCATTACCAGGTCGATTTTGGATACCTAAATTTCTACTACTCCCAGTTTTTTATATTCTCATTTGAAATTTAATCCACCTATAGAAAATTAAATTTTCTAAAATCCTAAGCATTTCAAAAGTATTTACGCCTATAAATGTATAATTTTCTACTCTTATTTCATCAATCACCCGAAATTTCATCGGACCCTCCCCTCAAACTGGAGCTGCGTTGTACCTAGGGGTACAGAAGAAAACACCTGGACGATACAACAAGCGGTAAAATAGATTCCGTTCCTTAGTCAGAGGCAAGATATTATGCGCCAGACTCAATTCGACGAATGGTGCTGATTAAGCAGTAGAAAAGGCTTATAGCACCTGCTCGCTAACACCAGAGCACGAGGCGCTTACGCGCTGCGCAACAACATCATGCGCAACTCTATAAACTCGATGAAATATGCAGAATCTCGATGACTCCTGCAAATTTAGTAATCGTCTCCGCGCGAAATGACTTCCTTGCACGTGGGACGAAGAACAATGGTGTGCTCGAACTGAGCAGTGTAACATCCCTTCACGTCCACCAATGGCGGATAAGCCTCGACCGCTTTCTTCTCGCACAAATCCTTCAGCGCCATCTGGTATTTGGTGCATCCGATGCGATCCAACCAACGTTTACAGAAAGCAAGGGTACCTGTTGAAAAATTACCAAATAATTAATCACATTTTAAGGGTCATTGTAAATATAGTATTTGTTATAGTAACTGCATCAAAACGTAAGCAGATAAATAGGAATGTTGGACATAACTATTTATCTGCAATATTCTGCAGATAATAAGGCGTAGATACGTACTGAAGTGCTTGTTGATAGTATTGAGAAGCGATTTGCTGCTTTGCAGACGAAGAGGGACAAACCCGGCGTCGAAATTCTTCATATAATGAGAGCAATCAAGATCGTCGTGAACAATGCCCTTTCCAGTCGAGCCAAAGGTTTCGATAGCGTAGAATTCATTTTCTTCCATACGGATGGCTTCTCCGCCCTTCACGAGCGGCACCGTCTTTCCCGCGTGAATTCGGTATGGTGCGATTGAATGCCCATTCAAATTCCTTATCGATTTTACCTTAAAATGTAGTATTTCATTAAATATAGTTTATGGCATATTTTAACTAAACTAAACATCCTTTTTAAAGAAATGTTAATGTTTATGAAAGATAAAATTACAAATAGTAGAGAATAATTGAGAAAATAAATTACCAATAAGAATAAAGTAATTCGAGCTAAAATGAACCGTTGTAATTAAAATCACAATCTATTTTTTAACTCATCCCAAATAATTATTAACATACAAAATATTTCTTTTCCAACTTGTTTCTATGAATACAATTTTCTAGTGATAAGATCATTTTCCTAACTTCTTAACTATTAAACATAAAAAATTAACCAAAATAAGAATCATCTTTTTTTCTAAAAACATTCCCAAAATACATAATTATTTCGTAAAGTAAATATATTGTCTTTTGCTTCAAAAAACAATATTAAGTAAGCACCTGATAATTTTTGCCATTGATCTCAACTTCATATGACTCCATAACTTCTTGAATGGCGGCACCAACGTCGCACAGCGGTACGTCGATTCCCGCAGCTCGGATGCCAGTGTTTGTGGCATCGCGCACAGCCTCGATGAGTTTGTCGTATTTCGGATTAAAAGCAAGAGTAAATGCGCAGTCGATTATGCGTCCGTTAATGTGCGTACCAAAATCAATTTTGGTAACATCATCGTACTCCAAGACAGTCGGGTCACCTGCATTTGGCGTGTAATGGGCCGCGCAGTGATTTCGAGAGCATCCTGTAGGGAATGCCAATCCAGCCTTGAGGCCCTCCTCGCCAATTAATCGCCTTGCTGTATCTTCCAGTTCATTGCAAATTTCAATCATGGTCATTCCGGAGCGCACCTAATTTATGAAATGTACAAGTAATTAGTAACTTGACGCGCAGCTGGATATCAAATTTCACTATTACATGAAACATTAACGACCGGTCTATTTAGTTCCAATTTTAATGAACATTTGAAAATTATGAAAATGAAACATTAAATTAAGATTTTTTAAAATTATTATTATTATCGTTAAGTTATTGCGATGGGAAATGCTTTGAAATCGTTTGATTAACTGGCAGAAACTTCTGGTTCTGCTTAAATCAATAAAGATAACTGCGTTTATTAGCTCGTAATTAATGCGAAGACAATGTACCCATTCTTTAATATGTTTCCTGGTGCGTCTGTGAGCTTCAGCGGCCTGTCTGGCTTCATTATATATATCATTATGCATTCTGTCTAAGGCGCGAGCTTCTTCGCTTGCGAATCGATCCTTAGCTGTTCTGTGATCCACTCCGCTTGCAGGAGGATAGTCCAATATTTCACCCTCAGGGAAATTTCCATCGGGATAAAACTCGGATACAGGGCCACCTAGAGGGTCTTTCACAGCGTTAGCTTTTCCCCTTGACTTTCGCTTCTTCTTCTTTTTCTTGCTCTCCTCAGATTCGGTTCCATTTTCGGCCACTTGCGCTGTTGCATCTATGATTTATTAAAGTAATTAGTATATGTAATTTGACTGCTAAATGTTAGTAATATATTTTCTTTTTTGAGTAATTTTCACAATAACTATATGAAGACAATGTTTATAGTTTATGATTGACATTATGATTAATAGTCTTATTTATGTTTTCACATACTTATGCAATTGAGTAATCATTTCATCAATATGGAACATTAAATAAATTATTTAATATTGAAGTTTTGTGTTATAATTTTGTCACAAGTAAGGAGAAGGTATAGAATAGTACAATATATTAATTTCATGAATAATTAAAGAGTGTTTCAATTCAAGACATTCATGAAATTACTATGTTCTGAAGATTATTGGGAATAATATCAGGAAAATGATGAAATACTTCCTACGCAAATGATGTAAAAAACATGTTTGTTATACACTAGAACCTCAAAATAGTCCAAAGTTTGGGGGACAAATGCACTCGACTGAGGTTGCCTTATTAAACTCTTAAGTTTAAGTCTATACAACAATAAACTGGCCTATAGCGTTTAATTATCACACTCCTTGTTGACAACACTGTCACCAACCGAACCATGCAAGCCATTTTGCGTATTTGAAGAACATCATACGCACTATTTTGAGGTTTTTGATGGACTATACTGAGGTTTGCATTATACTGAGGTGCACTATATTGAGGTTCCAGTGTAATGGTGATTTTTTATTCTAACAATGTATAAACATTATTAGAACAAAAAATATAGTTGAGGTCATAAATAATAGTACTTTGATTACTAGATTGTATACCTTGACCATCTGCCGTCTCTGTTTCAGCATTGTTTTCTCCTCCTTCGGGAATGTCAGCACTGCCTTCGCCAGATTCTATACAAAAAATTGTATTTCAGTAATTAAATTATTAAGCTACATTTTATTTTTATAAATGAATATTTCATATGGTACCATTACACAAAAGAGGATATTTTATATTCTCTCAATGTATGCCAGTTCCCAAGTACTAGTGCATCTAACATGCTTAAAATTCAGCAAAGCAATTAAAAGAAAATATATAAATTTGCCTTCCAAAATTTTGTTGCTATTTAAAAAATTACTTAAAAATGCATAAACTTGTATTGCAAACGTTAAAATGAAAATAAAAAATTCCTCATTTCTTTTTGCAAAACTTTGATTTTACATAATTAATCATGTCCGTGTGTTCTTCCATTAATCAATAACAAACTTTTTCGCTTTGTCAAATCACTGTATACTTGAAAACAATCCCTACCTTACATCACATAATCACATTTCAGACCAAATAAAATGATTCTCCTCAATTTCAATTCAATTACTTGTAAAACCCCCACTTTTACCTTCCTTTGGACCCTCTCTGTACCTTTCTCTTTCTTTATTGCAAACATTTGTCTCCATTTTTACTGCAAATTCACTAGTGGATAAACTAATAAAACTAACAAAATGATTCTCAATTCAATTATATATAAAACCTGTGCTTTTACCTTCCTTTAAACCCTGACTGTACCATTCTTTTTGTACTTCAAATAACAAACACTAGTCTTCATTTTTACTGCAAATTGTCTGGTGGAAAATAGGATTATTCTATTCAGAACTATGCAGTTCTTGTCTAAAAATTTTCTAACTTTTCATATGTTATACTATTTCCTCCAAAACATATTTGATAGAAATGAATAGAAAATAATTGGATAATTCCTTAATTTCAAAAAGAAGATAAATGAATCCCAATTAAGGAATTTAAAATATTTTTGAATTCCCATTATCACCAAATTCAAAACTTCTATTTGATCAAAGTTAGTTCCAATTGGAACCGAAATGAATAGAGAAGAATTCATTTTGTTGTTGAATGCAGGTTAAGGAACTGAACAAAAACGAATTCATTTTTAAGAATTCAAAAATTTGCATTAAAAACTTCAACAATCAGTGGAATAGAACAGAATACAATGAAGTTTAAAATAAAATAATAATTATAATTATAATAATAATTTATTCTCTTAAACGGGTATTATATATAAAATTATGAATTCGGAAGAATTCATTTGTTCATTCTCAATTAATTTCTATGAAATATTTTTTGCAGGGTAGTCAATATTATCCATATAAAAATTCATATCACATATATCTCTTTTTGCAAAAGGAAATAATTTCTTTGCAATTTGTCTACTTCCTACATGGGCCTATTGACTTAAAATAAAATTTTCCATAAAATTCCCATTCCTCAATCAGTTCATTCCATTTCCATTCCCTCAATAAAAATCGCTGTGTAATCGCAGCCCACTCCGACAATCGCGACCTAACCTAGACGACGCAAAACATTCATAAATTTCAATGACACCGCAATCGCTGCGTCAACCGCAAAAAACCCAAGGTTCCGATACCCAATCGCACCGATTCCCTCGGACGAAAGAAACCGGCGCGGCGCCAAAATTCGCCGCGCGAAATCGCACCACGTGTGCGCCCACTTTTCACGCGTTTTCGGGCGAAATAAGCGCAGCGCCGCGGCCGCTCGTTTCCCGTAATGGGGTATTGGCGCCGCTCCAAAACATGGACTTTCGGTGAACCTTCGAGATTCCCGGAATTCGCCGCGACGTAGTTTGCGAAAATTCGCGACGCGCTGCGCAATTCCGGGAACTCGGGAGGTAAACATTAAACGCGCGCAATGGGAAGGAAGAGAGGCGAAGCCGCGGCGGCATGGTCGCCCGAGAAGCGAGCAATTACGTACCAGCCTTCTTCTTCTTTTTCTTCTTCTTCTTCTTTTTCGAGGCCTCTGAGGCGCCGACGCCGTCCTCCTCGGCGACGATGTCCTCCTTTTCCTCGTGCACGAGCTTTTCGGCGGATTTGCCGACTTCGTCAAGTACAGCGGCCATTTTCAACAATGCAATACAAACGAAACAGGCTATACGCGCAACGCCAGCGAACGAGCGAGGTGGACCGAGCGCCGACGACAACACAAACACACCGCCTGGAGAGGCGTCCCTGCGCAGAGAGGATGGCGGGAAGTTCAAATCAAAGAGGCTGTGTGAAGAGGAACGTTTTTGAAATTGGTGGGTAAGAAGAGGGCTTGTTGAAAAGTGTTTAGAGAAATTTCAGCTTTGGATAAAAAGAGTGTAGAAAAGTGGAAGAGGAATATAAGAAAAACTGTTTCTGTTAGTATCCATGTGTTTTTGTGTGGTTTTCGTTTAATTAAAGAGTGAAATGTGGAGAAGTTATAATTGGATTTTGTAATAGTATTTTTTAATGAATTATAATTTTTTTTGCCGTGCAAACGATGGAAGTATGAAGACAATTTGGTTAGATAAAACAACTGAAATAGCAGTCCTTTTTAAAATTTCTTTGAATTAAAGAATAGGCGTTTGAAATAGTTAATTGCCGTTTTCGAAATACTAATCAGGCAGTACATTCGCAGGGTCTTAAAATCTCGCACAAAACATGAGATTTTATGTCTTATATCAACAATTTTGTAAAATTACAAAATGTTTAAGTATTATTTCGAAAATCATGTAAAATGACTTAAAAACAGAATTTACAAAAACGTTTATTAAAATTTACATGATTTTAAAGAAATTTTAGAATAAATTTCGTCACGCATTATAGCAACTGAATTACGTGACAATCACGTAATTTTACCGAACTAAGTTTACTCTGTATTTATTAATGATGTCTTTAATGAATGAATTAATTAAAGAACTTTTCCAGATAAAAATCTCGGAAAAGTTCTAATTTAAAAATATTTTAAGGCAAAGTAATATTTCACTTTACCTTTGATAACGCATGTCGTGTGATTTGCATTAACGGTCGAAGAAATGCATAAATTCTTTTTTGTTCAAATATTGATTTTAACCCAATAAGAAACTTTTTGTTATAACAATATATAACCCATTGGACCAAATCAAGCCAGATTTGGCTTACATTTGATCGATGGTCTGGACCAGATAATGGCAGTATTATGTCCTGAAATTCGCCCAAATATAGACCAGTGTAATTGGCATTTGGACAAAAGTCTATATTCGATCGAATCTAGATCCACGAGCCTGGAGGTATTCTAACCTCTCAATATAGAACCAGATTCGTTACTGTGAATTCGTCATTCTCATTATAAACGTTTAACGTTATTTTTTTATAGTTACATTTCTAACGTATTAAAATAAAATATGTTGCTAAACCAGATTTCATGGCCAATTTGTCATTATTTTGCATGTGTTTTGTTTTTGTCAGTTTAGTTATTTTTTATGTTGAAAAATCACAGTTTCTTAAAGGCAACACGTTTTGCGACAACGTTTAAAAAATAATGAATAAATGATGACAATGTGACTGGTATGAGGAAGATAGCCTTCTTCCTAAGCCATCTGTAACAAATGAATAAATTATGGACCACATCTGGACCTACGTTGTGATCCACGACGTAGGCCTAAATTTGGGCAGTAATAGGTGTCAAATCTGGCCCAATATTTGACCAACGGTAATGGCAAACACGTAGAGCGAATCTGGAGTAAATCTGGACGTAGGATTCACTTCTTCGATGTGCTAAGGCACATCGAAACGGCTAGCCCCAAATTTGCCTCAGATTTGATCGAAATCCTCGTCTTGATGCGTTTGGGCAAATCTGGATTTCGATGTGTGGTCCAATGGGATGATATATATAAATTAGAAGACATTTTGTCGAATTTGATTTATCGATATGTTCTCTAACAAACACAATTTTAATAAAACGTAAGTGAAAAATTTTCAATTTCGAGTCAACTTTCATTTAGCATTTGTACAAGATTCTTGTCTTTAAAAGTTGCAGTTCTTACGAGGTCTAAAAAATTGCTATTTTGATAATTTTTTAGCTAGATTAAATGGGCTATTAATCCACGATTTTTGGAGAATAAAAGACTTTAAACTTTGTTAACGATTTTTTTTATTCAGCAGTCCACAAATGCAGAACATACAACCTCCGAGCGGAAGCACTTTCGGCCAAACAGTCTTTGCAGTATATGAATTTCTCCGAGTCTGATCACCTGAAACAAAAACAACTATTATTCCTTTAAAAATGAACATGTTCTCGAGTTTTATTAATATTCACTTGAGACAAATTAGCGACTTCTGGGAGACAAAAAACTCGATTTTAAGGTACAAATTTCAGTATTCAAATTAAAAAAAAAATAAATAAATCACTAAAAAACAAAAAAATTTAATTAGGTACAATTTAGTTCTACTAACCATAATGTTTGGTTAATGTTATAATAACCGGACATTCTGATTAATTTAACCAAAACATGGGTGTCAACTCGGCTTCCAACAAATCAATAATCTGAAATCCTTATCAACATCGCCTTAAATCACTCAGCAAGATTTGACCGATTCAACAAGCATTCATAATTACAGTATATCACAATCGATCTTTTA
The DNA here is from genome assembly GCA_022817645.1 of Ceratoteleas bidentatus. NCBI lineage: Eukaryota > Metazoa > Arthropoda > Insecta > Hymenoptera > Scelionidae > Ceratoteleas > Ceratoteleas bidentatus. The sequence continues at coordinate 25,371 of JABFPB010000423.1, forward strand.
ATTTCAATCAATTAAGCGCGCCTTTGTTAGGAGACACCACATTTATTTACAATCGCCACAATCGCTCAACAGCGCGCGGGAATGCAACTTGAATTCGAATGAAAAAATGAAATGTTAAGTCGATTCCACTTTGTAGTGGCTGTTCCCTCGTCGAGCTTAACCGAGAATGTGAAATTAAAGGTTACGTCTGTTGCCATACGCGCAAAAGCACCTCGGTATTAATCTTTATGAATTATTTTATCGTTCGTTTCATCAATTCACAGATCCATAGCCTCTCCCGTGCATCCGCGTGGAATAACGCGTATATCTTCTCCTCCCGTTTATCGAATACGAAGCAATTTGAAATCGCCACTTCCTCACAATTATTATAAATCACGTCTTCGCCACATCGCCCGCAAAAACGATCGCGAATCCACTTTACATTCATTATTGACGAATTACGTAAACTCGATTTTCGAAAAAACATCGGGGAAATGGTGTTCGACGGTTTATTTTCGGACCGACGAGTTTTCATTACGCCTTCGGCGCAAACTTTCTTCCACGTTGATGGGAAATTGCCGATCGCTAATTAATCCACATTTTTGTCGGCTACATTATAATTACAATTATCGTCGTCTAATCGTGACGCAGCCAACAACGGACGAATCGTTACTTTTTTATTTCGACCTTAAATCACGTTCAACAGTTTTTCGCTACGGAGAGAAAATTTCCCCCACGAAAACCGGGGAAGCGTTTAGCAGAATGTGAAATGAATCTCCGCGGCGCAAAAAGTTCAACAGGAAGCGCGAAATTCCGCTAAGTGCATCAATCAGTTTGAGGGGCGATTATTCCGATTGTATAATGAAAATTTACGATTGACAAATTCTTCAAGTTACGGCGACGCGTTTCATTCGGGTTTTCCACTTGTCGGCGAGTAAACATTTTCCCCGATAGAATGTGAATTTTTTTTATTTTTAAAACATTAAGTGATTAAAAATTGACAAGCGTAAGAAATATGACAAGCATAGGAAATATATGTTACACATCCAATGAACATGTATGAAAATTGTCTTTAATTATATATGTTTTTTATTTATATACAAACATTCTAAATATTAATTATGGCATTTGGTATGTATGTATGTTTCCTGACTGTGTTATATAAAGTATTCATGCAGGAATATTTTGTTTTTCAGACGTATTACTGCTTAAAAGAAGACAATGGTTACCTTAAGGAACGGAAACCGGAGTAGAATTGCAAAAAAATAAAAATACCTGAAATAAAATAGCTACTGGTTAGTTTAACTGGTCAGTGTCTGTTAAGCTACTGCATTACACAACTATGCAGGGATTAGCCAGTTTGTCTAACAAGGCACTAGGCAGAAAACAGTTAAAGTTGCTACAACCTTTCTAGAAACTGGGGAAATTTTTTACTTGGATACTTTACGTAAATACCTAAAAGTTAAATAATACCTACAACTTTATCATTAACTTGGTAACTCTAAAATATGGAATAAGGAAACGATGAAGATGCAATCAGCCGATATCAATTCGGACATTAAGTAAATTGTAATTTGATATTTCGGTGTTGGTTTCTATGTTCGGTGTCACGGTTATTGTCCCATGAAGGAGATTTAGCGAATTCGGATTTTCGCATCTGCGTTTTACATAATTGAACGGGACGCGCAGCGGAGAAAATTTTCTCGTAAACGCACGGACCGTGTTTATAATTTACTCCGTAAGGTGAAATGTCAAACGTCCTCGATCTTCGGCTTTCAAGAATGTTGCCGCACGAACGGTTTCTTAGTTTCGATGATTTCAATTAAAAGACCGCCGCGACAGATTTATCGATAATATAACAAAATCGCTCGTAAAGTACTCGTCGATTTTTAAGTCCATCTTTACTTATTTCAGTGTTTTCACACCTTCGAAATAAAATTAATTTACCTTGCATTTTAATTCCATTTTCACGCGTAATCAAACATTTTTTCTCATAAATTCGTCACGTTCCGTTTTATGTTACAATGAAGCATTCACTCGGAGCGGGGCTGCAGTATCGTTTAATAACATTTTCAAAATCAAGGAAAGTGGTGCTTTAATGACACCATTAACTGTAACCTCCGGGTAAAAAGGTTACGCGCGTCATAATTCACGGTTTGATAGCACAATTAGACCTGTAAAACACCTCCTACAAGAAATATCGCAAAGCAGGTATCTTCGCAATTGCAAACCGGTTTTTTTATTTTCCCGCGTGATTTCTTACAGTCCGTCTCACTCGCGAATGAAGACTAAACAATTCTGTCCTTCTCGATTAAACTTAATCGTGAAAAATGCTTTAAATGTTAAAAACAGTCACGCGACATTTGTTTTGCCGATTTTTCTTCGCTAAACGCTCGCGTCCGCCCATTGGAAAGCTTATGCTAATTGGTTTGCATTGACGAACACAATCATCATCGATCATTGGCTGGCCGTGTATACAAGCGCTTTTCCTAACCGGCGATCATGTTTTTTCCCAGCGCTACAAATGAAAACGTAAAAGGCTGCATTACACTAATTTATTTCATTAACCTGCGAGGAGCCGAGTGTAATAAATAACCGATTCTTGATCAACGTCGCGCGTACTTAAAAACCAGTTTATAAATGCTCGCCGGTCCCAAGGCTATCCGCGGCAATTAAGTAACCCGAACTTGACATTTCGTCCGGATTTTCGCCATTCTTCGCGCGCACTTTTCTCGACATTTCGTAAAAATGGGTCCCGTTTGCTGCTTGATCTTGAAGTCCGAAAATTTTCAAATTTTAATATCTAGTAGACAAAAGCCTGCAAATTCGTCTAAAAATATCAGTCAAACCTCCGGGAAACTCTGAAAAATTATTTAAAAAACTGTAAAATTCTAGTAAATTTTTAAAAACTCTACAAAAGTGTGAGAAATTCTGAAAAAGGACTGAAATTTTGACTTTACAGATTGTTAGGAAAGTTCTACAAATGCATTTTGCAGACCTTCGAAGATTTTCCCAAATTTAAAATCGAAGAGCGGTTTTTAAAAAGTTTCTCACGTTTAATTCCGCAAACATTTGCAGACTTTCCAGTGAAAGCAAATATTTCCAGTGATTGTCAGTAAAATTCTGAAAAGTCCCAATTTTACCCCATTTTTACCCAATCTTACTTTTCTGTAGAGTTTTGCAGAATTTTACAGATTTTCAGAAATTTCCAGCCTTTTTGCAGATATTTTTAAAGGAACTTGCAACCGTTTTTAGAATTATTTTTCCACCTCGGAATCGTTGCAAAATCGGTCGCTTCCCACCATCATCGTCATATGCATATTCCGAAAAAAATGATCGACAACCGCAACTCCTTAACCGATACTCGTTACCTTCGAAAGAATCGCAAGATCTAAAAATAACCTACCGGCTACCGAAATAAATCGGTTCGCACCTCGAGCTGGTTAATAAATGTGACAGCCAAGTATCTCCGGTACCATAAATCAGCGGATTTATTGGCGCAAAAAAGATGGCGAACAAAAGAAAAACGCGCCCCGTGAACTCGAGTAAACATAAATAATTTGAATTTCGATTGGACGTCGCCTTATGCAAATACCGCCGTGACGCAACGCCGAATGATTTACACTCGGCGTCGGCAAATCGGCGTGATTTACAATTCATTGCACTTTTACTGGGCCGCCAAGAGCACTTCTGCCGCGGCGGGTTGAAGACATAATTACCGGCGATTGTTGGCGGCCGTTCGGATCGCGATTTGTACGCGGTACTGTCTGTCAGCCGGCGATACTTTCCCACGCCGATTTCCGCGGAAACGCGGACCGAAAAGTGCACGCACTGTCGATCGGGTGACGCGACCTCGGCTGCCTGTTAGGCGCTCCGGAAGACGCGCGATAATGCATGATTTCACCGGAGGAATTCGCGGCGGCGTGGCGCCTCTAGATTTAGCCCCTTATATGACGTTCATTTGCATGCGCGGCGTCTGAAGAGGCACTTTTACCGCGCCGAATGTTACGGGAAAATATGCGACCGATCACCGAGCCGCCAATCATCGTAAATCATGCGGTTTGATGCTTTCTGCGCCAGGCACAATTGGGAAAATTAGTGAGAAAAGAGGTAAAGGGATGGAAAATATTTTTTGGAGATGATGGAAAAGATTTTCATAGAAAACTGAAAAAATCTGAAAAAACTAGGACGATCCCAATTTTTTCAGAATTTTAAAGAAATTTCAGAAACTTTGATGGTTCCAATTTTGAAAAGTTTTCAGAGATTTTCAGAGATTTTCAGATGTTTTCAGAGCATTTTCCACAAATTTTCGCAGATTTTATTTCTACAAGGACTCTTTTGTAAATCGTTGATTTTTTTTCTTTTTCTATGGTGTCGTTTCATCTCCTGATTGCAATCCGTGTATCCTTCCTCGAAAAATTGCTCACTGGGATTAACCAGTGATCGCAATTTTGTATGGGCAACGTTGTCCGGCTACTTTGCTTGGTTTATGCCTCCTTGCGCAATCCGGGCGGAAATTTCGACACCGCGAGGAAAGAACGCGGAGAGCTGTTTCAGTGCACTTTTTATCTGCGTCGCACGAAACAGTTCGTCGAATGGTCGTCGTTTCCCGGGACTATGAACATTTCATTACCGAAGGTAATGGGTCATTTTCGAGTCCGCTGCATGCGATTGCAATTGCAATTGCAAGGGAGAATAATTAAGTTGCAAGTTTGCGGCGTTTTTGCAATGAACCGCAAATGGGCTCGGTGGAAACGCCGCGGGCGCTTTTTATTGTTATTCTAATGTGCCGTAATTGCCTAATTACGACTTTGCGAAACGCGTAATATCAGGAAAATAATGATCTTCGATGCGCAGAAAATTAAGCTCGTTAAATCGATCAAGCAATTAATCTGGCTCCGATCAATTTTGCGTTCAAATCTGGTCCAAGCATTTTTTTTTGAAAATTTAATAATTTTTGGAATTATCATACCTCGATAATAACCTTTTCAGTAGTTGATATTCTTATAATATGTCGCATAAAACATCCCTTTACTTATTTCTATTAATATTCACATTGAAAACTCTACGCCAGATGTTCAAAAGTACACACTGATTCCTAAATCATCACTAATTGCAATGGCTTCGTTAGAACTTCCGGACATTAAAACCAATCACGATAATGTTAGATCTCTTCCAATCAGGCTCCTTTCATCAACAGGTCTCCATAAATTTTTCCGAATTTGTTTTCCCATCAGCTTCCAAGATCGTTTTTCATTTTAATAGCTCCTAAATTGACGCGGATCATTACTAACCATATCGGTTACCTGTCCGAACATTTCATCGGACTGACACCGCTAAACCTGCCGCAATCCTATAATAATTCCCGACTGACTCGATATCGCGCGGACCCCTTTCGGTGACAGAAAAGTTATTAATCGCGTAAATTTCGCGAGCGTTGTAGAGCGATAACATTTCAATTTTATGCATGTCACGGTAAGCGAATTGATTGTTCGGTTTGCGGTCACGCGATGCGGGCGCGCTGGCGGAGAAGCGAAAGGCCGAGTCTAGGCATCCGACTGCGGACGATCCGATGATTATAAGAGAATGTACCGATGTACCTACTGACCGTATTCGTGTAACGTCATTGTAACCAGAAGAAAAGGAAGATGGCTTGGCGTAGAAGGTGAAGGTGGACGGAGATAAGCTGCACGCGAATCGATCGTTAAAAATGTTGCGCCCGCTCGAAAAAAATTAAATTGCTGGACGAGTCGTTGTTACATTATCGACTCGAAATTACAGTGTGTTTACCACTGAATTTACATGGATGTTGGCGTTTTACAATTCACTTGAGTGTTGGGTTGGTGGGAAAAAAAGGTAGTTGGAAAAAGGAATTTTTTAATAGTTTCAATTTATACAGTATTAAATTTGTACTGGCCAACCCTGGATTTGTAAGGTTACTGGAAAAACAAGTGGTCTTCAAGGCATTTAATAAACAATGTTAAAGTTTATAAAAGGCGATAATTTTTCCGACAAATTTCGCTCAATTAGAAAGTAATGTCTGAAAAAATATTTCTTGTTTGAGCACTTTTAAATCTCTTTAAATATTACCTTCTCATCGAGTTTCTGTACGGAGTGGAAAAGCATTCTATTCTTTGTCGAAGAATAGAATTATGTCGCAAATTAAACGAGGTTTCTTTTACGTTACCGTCTCTGCTTTGATACTTTTTAAATTGGGTATTCAGTATTGGGATAACTTTGCGCAACGGAAAAACTGAGCGTTCCGACCATCTTTTTCCAGCGGCTCGTGTTATTATGCATAGATCTGCGCCCACGAGTCTCGTCTTATTGTGTTTTAAATAAGTGTATTAATAAATCGTGATCCGCGCGATAAACGGCCTACTTAAAACCGATAAAGAGAATGACATTTATCCAATCATAATTGTAAGCGATCCGATAATAAGAGACCGCGTTTTTTCCGTCCTTTATTTCTTTATTACGTTCGCCATTTTTACGTCCGCAAATACGAGCCACTGATACCGCGAAGACCTTTCCCTGCTTTATAATTTATGTATTAATTTTCTCAAAGCGTATTGTTTCGATTCTTGCCGTCCGAATGCGTAATGCGAAACAACTCGCGATCGAACAGAAAAGTAGCCGTGAAATTTCGAGACGAAACCTCTCGGGTTCAGCGGACATTTTTCATCACGCTCCAACGGGTATCATTTTTCCTCTGGAAAACGCGTATATATTCATACAATTCCACATCTAATCGTATGATCGCTCAGTCTTGACTATATTAGGAGAAGTGACGAAATTCCTGTCCGGTGTCGTCGTATTCTCTCGTGAACTTTACAATGCGAGTGGTCGCATCGGCGACGTAACACAGCGGCAATTAAAATCATTTGCGGCGAATTATTGTTACCGCCGTAGAAAGGGGCTCGCGAAATGAAGCATCGCTTTTGAATGGGAGAATGTGTTAATTGTATACGCCGCGATGCGTATACAATTTTTTGTCGGCTATCATTGCCGTTCGCGATGATAAATGGCTCTTCAGTGTAGCGCGCATTTTTCCGCGGAATTTCGCGAATGCATCGCCTATTCAAAGATGATAGGCGTTTCGCCTGAAATTCCCACGCTCCCGGGCATTGTACACTGTTGCGAACAATCTGCCGAAGCGGCACTTTGTCGCAGCCACCTTTTCTCCGCAAAAAAGTGACGGCCGCGAGGGATCTGAAAACGCGAAAAAAGTGATTGGCAACACTTTCGTTTCGAGGCTAATCATTTCATTTCATTTGAATCGAATCAGAAAAATCGAAATATCAAATTTGAATAATCGAATCAAATAAATAATGCACTCTAGTTATTCTAACTATTAGGATAGTTGCAAAAACTTTTTCAGTATTATTAACAAGCATTAAACACAACTAAATCATCTATTAAAATTATTGTATCAAGTATTAAAATAGTTATATTAATTATAAATAATAGTAGCTGTATAAAAATAGTCTGACTATTTTTATAGTCGTCCTAACTATTCGTTATTTGTTATAAATATGATTCACATTGGATTCATTTTATTCAACATTTCCCACTGATTTCCTTAAATCCCATAATTAACTATTTTTGTTACTACTAAATATTTCTATGAATGAACGATGACAAAATGATTCAATCCATCGATTCCCTTTTACGTAATCGCACTCGCGCAAACTGGGACAAAAATGTGGGTAATTTACATGCAAGATGAGATTTTGTAATGAAAATTCGCGTGAGTCGGTCGGGTTGGGGCAAATATATCTGTTGCTTAAATACAATAACTATGGGTTCCGTGTTGCGCGCCGATCGTAATTGACTGCGCCGGCGAACAAATTCTCATTAGAAGTGTACCCGTGTGGCCGTAACGTGTGTAACATATATGTAACGATGGGATCGGTCGCGGATGAAGTCGATGGCAATTGGAACGTCGGGGTACGAGCCCGCCTCGGCCGAACGGTGATGCAATACGAAAGTGGCTGTTGTGGAGGAAAGGTACGTTAATGCTCTTACAAAACTGAGGCAATGTCATCGAACTTACATAATGTTGTGTTGTTCCAATTATGCTGATACACGAGCCCACAAACCTAAATCTACGAAAGGAATGTGGGACAGAATAGCGAGCGAACGAGTCACTCGTCTGGATCACAAAGCACGTGATGGAAACGAGGAATGTCAGATGCATTATGCATCGCGGCAATATTAAAAATCCGGATTGCTTCAGTTATTTTACTGTCCATTTTTTGCGACAGATCGAATTACTTGTGTTCGAGTTCGGGTCGTTTAGTTAGCTGGGTATAGTTATGTCAGACGATGTATTAAGTTTAGGTTGTTAAAAGTAATAGATTCATCATAAGAAACCTGTCTTCTAACATTAAAAGTTCTTTTAAAATGATATAAGCGAGTCGCAAGAACGAAACGAAATAGAGAAAAGAAATCATCTCGTTTTATGAAAGGAAAAGCCCTTTAAGACTTAAGTGTCTTTATATTCAACGGAAATAGAAATTGAGTTATTGCAAGAATAAGTATTCTTATTATTAGAATAAACGTTTTAAAACTTTTTTGTTCTAGTAATAACAGGATTTTTTCGTGGATAATTTCAATAGAGAGTCCACTTATTATGACAGTATTCTATTTCCTATAACTCCTCATTTTTATTAATATCCTGCCGGATTAAACATAGTTTTTAGTAGAACGATATCTTCACATAATTGGTTAGGAGTTGATTAAAAAACCGTTTATTGTTGCATCAAACTGAACAGGAGGGGAGATTTCATTAATGTTCAAGTATGTGGGATTGCATTTGATAAAGCTTAATGTCAGATGATAAAAGGTCGCCTGAAAAAGTGAATCTAGAAAGTAGAAGTAGATTGTGAGGAGATGAGTAGTTTGTAATTTCTCAGTAGGCTGGTAGTTTGGTAGTTTCTTGCGAAATAAATTCCGTGATCTATACAGCTAGGAATCATAAACTTGTCCAAGATTAAAGGTTACATTGTACGAAGGGAGTAATTGTCTAAATAAATTACTGTGAAATTAACATTAATTTGTACATATGGTTTTATTATTTTGCAGCTTAATGTTTCGAAACAATACTTGCGCGGAGGTCTTGCGTAGGGAAACTGTTGTCGGCTTTTGATTGAGCAAAATCGAAATTGAGATATCCATTAACGGGTAAATGTTTGCAGGCCGGTGGAAAAGAAAAGCTGTTATTATGCGGCGCTTAATCTTTGTATCGCCTCTGGTATCGATATATCATAGATTAATACATTTCAAATTGAATTTCGAGTTGCCCTGCTGGATTTCAAGGAACCAAGTCTTCTTTGATAACTTTATTATGTAGGATATTATATATTGTAACGTGTCGGTTTCGCCGTCGAACCCGCCTCGTCACATTGGCGATCCTGGCAGGATCGCCATATAATAAAATTGTATTGAGTGGCAGACACTGACGTTTTAATAAATTCTGCAGTGAAACGTTTTGCAATTTACCAAATTTTCTAGCTATACTTTCAATTCTTAAAGGTGAAATAAAATGCAAAAGTTGTTCTCACTAGTTTTGTTTGATGATTATGCGTTGGTAAAAAAAACTAGAATATGTTCTACCTTCTTCAAACTCATTACGTTAAATCGGAAAAAATGTCTTTTAATTATTTCGAAAATCCTTAATGAGCTCAATTCGAATGTCCCAATTAATTACCATGTAAGTTTTTACTTCTAATGAAATGCAAATTAATGTGAATGTGAAAAATGTAGGTAAAATGAAACATTGTAACTATAACGAGTTCTAGTTATAGTTCCTGTTAACACGGTGTTAACAGGAACATATTAGAATCATGTCGTAATTACAAAGTAAATCAAACAAGCAATTATTTATTATTTCAAGATATGAATTAAGCACTTGTGTTTGAAATTATACGTCTTTTAGCGGAAACATTTGATGTTCCTCTCTTACTGACAATCTCTTCATAAATCATCCATCACAATCTGCTAGGCTATAATAATTGAATAAAAATAAGAAACGAATTTAATTTATATAAAACAAGAAGTTTATATTTAATACATAGTAATCATTAATTGCAGTTAATTTTAAATTTATTGATTGATTCGAGTACTAATAAAATCAGCTACAAATAGGGACATTGACCTTAATTTTATTGGGGACAATAATATTAAGTGCATACAACATTGCATGGCGATTTGATAGCCAAACTGGACTGTAATTCATATAATTATATTCGTAGCGTTTCTTTATCCCTTCATTTCACAAACCGCTGCCTCTTATTTGGCATAATAGTATTGATCAATGTGAAGTAACATTCATAAGAAAAACGATTGCGTGTTGGTAAGTACATATTTAGAGCCTCTTAAAAAGTTCACACATCATTTTCCAGGAGTGTAATCGGGAATGTAATAATTTGGCATGATTCAGTATTACAAAATGTTATTGTGAGTTGCGTCTGCATACAGATCAAGAAATACGAACTCTCGTCACAATACCATAAAAGTCGTTCCAGCTTATTATCACCCAAAATTATTATATTGTTATAACTGTTTGTTCTCTGACAATTTATTCATCTAAGTCAAGCAGCATATTTGATGGTTTACTTAAAGTATAAATCCCGGAATGTGAATAATTTGTAAAGCGTCCGACTAATTAAAATGAGAAATTAAATCCTTGATCACATTCTGCAAACTCTTAAAATGCAAAATCCATAAGCGCTGAATTGCCATTAGAAATATGACGCGAAATTACATAAACGGAACGCGTTGCATCTGCCGCTTGCAACCGTATTTCCATCCGTAAATTGCTAATAAAACTAATTGAATTTATTGAATGATAGCAAAATACCGCGCTCTGGCGATTTACATAATGTGCGGAGACGGCCAATGATAACGCGAAAGGGATTCGTTTTCAGTCTATCCGTGTAACGTCTTTTCCTGCATAATTAAAACGAATCAATTAATCCGAGAAAAATTGCTTATCTGCGGTTGTTGCACAACCAATGCGGGGCAGATTCTGAGCGGCTTAATTGCGTCCCTAACCCATCGCAATACTTACGCTTTAATCAAGGGAAGTTGCAGACAAAGCCACGCGAGTGTAATAAAAACGTAAATCGCGTTTTAAAAAGCTTTTAGTATGTATTTACACACAGAAATTATATTCGTATAATTTAAGTGTCCAAATCATAAGATCCTAGATTTTGGACCTTAAATGATGGATCAAAACGAAATAAACTATTTTTATGCTGAATCTATATACAGCATAAACAATGTTTAATGATAAAAAGGATCAAGAGATAGTGATTAAATTGAGTAATTAAATGATAAATTGATTACATTCTTACCCTGTCCTGAATTTACTATTATGTATTTTTTCCAGATAATCCTTTACAGACATTTTTTATATAAATTCTTTTTTCTTGCAAAAAGTAAAAAAAAAGATATTAAAGTAGTTTGGTAGTCTGATTAAATACATTGAATTTTGTCTCTACATTTTAATAAGTGTTTCTAGAATAAATGTTGCGAAATTTATTAATGTGCTTAAAACAAATCCATACCGAATTAAATTTTGAAATAATTTATTTCGAAAAATACATTTTTAACACAGGCTACTAGAGAATATTATAGCACATATGAAAACGTCGAAATCCTAAACATTCGTTGAAATATTAAATAGAATTTTTTTTTATAATTACACCTGCCGGCCTTTTTTGTACGAAAATATGTAAAAGTTACCAAACAATACCGAAATTTTTATTATGTCACATACTTTGATAGTAAAGATTTCGAAATATAAGTTTTTATTCATAGTTCATACAAAAATAAATAAAGATAAACCTATTTCACGACCCTTTTCGTAACTTTCTGAATGGTTGTTGATTTGCTTAATTGTTAAAAAAACCCTCGTTTTCCAATGCTTTACTAAAAACGCGTGTTTTGTATTTTCACCCGACATATTCCGTTTCATTACACCTCTCAATAACATTCGTAACCCTCAGCAGTACACTTTCCCACCAACCCACCATTACGAAACTGACAACGATTACCCACTCAATAAAAAACCCTTCACCTGATTTCAATCACCCAAAAACCGGCATTTATCAAAATACTCTCAGCCGCGCCTGCGCCGAACTGCACACACTCAGTTCGGTCGTCCTTCGCGTAAGTCCCTTGACTGTTTGTCAGTGCAAATATTATGTTTACTCTTAAACACACTGCCGTGAATTGTAATAACACTGATATTTCAAGCAAGCCGAAGTTCGTGACAGCTCGTCCGTAAAGCCGCGGCTAAGTGGCAATTTCGCATTTCAGCTTTCCGCGTTAATTGCAAATAACGTGCAATCAAACGATTAATCGCCGAAAGATTATTATAACATAAATGTTACTCCGTTTATCGGCGGGTCTAAGTGCACCGCGTTAATGATAGTTCGTGCTCCGAAATCGCGCATACGTCACTGACCACGTGCTATTGTGAGCGATACGCCGCGAAACGCCGCGAAAGAAAGGTAAGAGGGAACCATCCCTCCTATAAGTGCGAAGGTGTCTGCGAACAGCTCGAAGAAGACACGCGAAGATCTTGCTTCTTGCAGTATACACTGCTCCGTGGTTGGCGGATACACGTCTCGCAAAGCCTCATGTAACGTCACAACATGCGGTTTACCCTGCGTTCCACGTGTAAGTGACAATCCCATTTACGAACGTTTTTTTCTGTGCCTGCCTAGTGACTCGTGATTGAGGTAACCCAAGTGATCATTTAACGCTTACTTTACGCCGGACCGCAGGTAAGATTACGACCAAAAGTGACTGCACAGTGTGCGCGCCGCGCTCGAGACTGGTGCCGAGAGTTCGTCGGAAATCCCGGCAGATCGAACGGGATTCGGGTTTCCCGCGGGTGCCGATTAAGACGTCTTAATTAGCGCGGCTAAGGATTTGGTTTGGCGCTAACGACCGGCTCGTTAGCTGATGACAACTTGGAATTAATTAGACGGGTTCGCTGGGTTGTAAATAAAGTCGGGCAGAGGTCTTAATTGAGTGGATTTTTCGGCCGATCGGGCGCCGGAACGGGTCTGCTGACAGTGGAGGTAACGAGTTCGTTAGCAAAGACGGCCTCCGGTGAGGTCGGCGATTATGACCTGGAGAGCCTGAGGTCGGTTCGGATAATTGAGAGTGGTTTCGAAAATGGTTATTGAATTGTAAGGTGAGGGGTGGCAATGGGTGGATTTACGAGAGGTTTGTTGGTGGAGTAAAGTGTTGGATGTATGTCTTTGAGAGGGTTTGACCTGTAACTGATAATTAAATACTTTCAAAAATGTCCTTTGGAGTATACCGAATTTGTTTGAAATTTGAAGGATTTTGCATTCAGTATAATACCAAAAGGAATTCCTTTAAAAAACAAAAGAATTCTTTTAAAAATTAAAGAATTAGTATAAAAACAAATGATATCTTTTAAAAATAAAAGGGTATTTGTTTGTATTTTAAATGAGTCTTATAATATTTAATGGAAAGATTCCGATTAGAAAATTTGATTTTCAGTTGCATTCTATTCTGTTGTATTTAAGCGATTGATTAATCTTTTCAACGTAAAATTTTAAACTCTTCGAAAACAATTTAGAATTTGTGTTCAATTCCACTATTGTATTTTAACATACAAAAATGACAATAAAGAAAAAGTTTAATTATAATCCATAAATTGGTAACTATTCGACTATTCCTATATTCAAACTATATATGAAGGTTGATAAGGTGGTTATATCTTGAAGGATCGTATATTTAACGTGCCAAGTCAAAATATGGTCATATTAATTTAATCAAGTTTTATTATTTCATCATAGTACTAGTTTGATTGTTTCTTGATATAATCAATGTGAATTTTTTAGTAATTGCATACGAAAATGAAAACTGATATTTTTGACAATTTTTGGTTTTTCGTGGATTTTTTAGAATTTTAATGATTTACGTAAACATTGTTACCTTATGTAGACGAATTTAATTTTTCTGTTCGCATTAAGTTCTGTAAAATCATTTTTCAAATAGTTCATTATTTATGAATAATGAGAAAACAAAAAATAAGAATTTTATAAAACTGTAAAGTTGGGTTCTTAGAATA
>JABFPB010000424.1:0-39312 GCA_022817645.1 Ceratoteleas bidentatus
TATTTCCCACTTATAATGTTCACAGTGAATACTCACTATGAATGTAATATGAATGAAAAATGTACAAAAAATGAATGAAAAATGTACAAAAAGTGTACAAAAAATGAATGAAAAATGAATAAAAAATGAATAAAAAATGAACAAAAAATGAACAAAAAATGAACAAAAAATGAACGAAAAATGAACGAAAAATAAATCTACAACAAATGAACATGCATATTAAAAAATTACTCCAGTCGCCCCCCCTCCTCACTCTCTCTCCCTCTCTCGGTCTCTTGTAGATCTTGTAACATTTTTACGAATATTTGAATCGAAATTCCGGAGAAAGAAAATCCGCCGCCGCTGAGAATCGAACCCCCCAACCGAACCCGACCCGACCATCCTACCCGATACGCGCCTACTTTAACCACACGACCACCGAACCCTTGTGCTCAGGCAGTGTTAAATGACAGACTCGTCCGTCACTTCCGCGAGATCTTATGTACGCATGGATTAGTAATTAATGATAAGTGAATACAAAATTAATGAAATGTGAATGAAATGTGAATGAAATGTGAATGAAATGTGAATGAAATGTGAATGAAATGTGAATGAAATGTGAATGAAATGTGAATGAAATGTGAATGAAATGTGAATGAAATGTGAATGAAATGTGAATGAAATGTGAATGAAATGTGAATGAAATGTGAATGAAATGTGAATGAAATGTGAATGAATAATGAATGACACCTAATCGTAGCCCCTCATGATATTAATCTGTCTAAAACGTTACTAAAATCATTCCTATCGTAATCTTTAAAAAAAGAAATTGTGATCATGAAACCGATATTATTTTCTATCAAAAAATACATGTGGTTACTCGCATCTCTCTCTGGTCTCATCGGTCACGAGTCACGGGACACGGTTGTGATGGGTCGCACGCGTCACGGATCACGGATTGTGTGAGACACGGGTAGCACGGGTCTTGAAATCCATGGATCACGAATGAAATGGGTCGCGGATCGCACGGGTCACAGATTTGACAGATCGCACGGGTTTCGGAATTCACGCGTGAATTCCGAAACCCGACATGTAGGTGGGACACCAGATCCGAGCGGAATGGATCCGAGCGGAATACGTTGAAGTGCCGTTTCTATGAAAAGCCAAGTTGCATCGAAATGAAAACCGGAAGCTCACTGACAGGACGATCGAAACTATGAGAACAAATAACAGATGGCGCACAAGACGTGAATTTTAGGATCGAGTTCGCAGAACGCAAAGGCTTGCGTGAACGCACAGCTTGCGTAAACGCAAACGCTTGTGTTAACGCAATGCCTTGCGTAAACGCAATGGCTTGCGTAAACGCATGTAACTATTAATCTCTAAAACGGGATTTCGTTGATCCAAAGACTTGCGTGAACGCAAAGCTTGCGTAAACGCAAACGCTTGTGTTAACGCAATGCCTTGCGTAAACGCAATGGCTTGCGTGAACGCAAAGCTTGCGTGAACGCAAAGCTTGCGTAAACGCAAAGCTTACGTAAACGCAAAGCTTGCGTAAACGCAAAGCTTGCGTAAACGCAAAGATTTAATTTAAATTAAATTATAATTAATGCTCATTGTAGATGGCGTTATCAGCGTTCATGACAGATATGAATTATTATCAGTATAGCATATTCAAAAAAAAATATAAAAACAATTCGAAAAAATTCAAAATAAAATTCAAAAAAAATTTTAAAAAATTCAAAAAAATTTTTTAAAAATTCAAAACAAATTCAAAAAAATTCAAAAAAAATTCATAAAAATTCAAAAAAAAAAATTCATAAAAATTCAAAAAAAAAAAAAAATCAAAAACATTCAAAAAAATAAAAAAAATTTAAATGATTGTAAAAAAATTGAAAAAAATTGAAAAAAGTTGAAAAAAATTTTTTTTAATTGAAAACAATTCAAAAAATTTTAAATAAATCGAAAAGATTTTTAATAAAATTCAAAATAATTAAAACAAAATCAAAGAAAATTAAAAAAAATTCAGAAAAAATACAAAAAATTAAAAAAAAATTCAACAAAATTGAAAAAAATTCAATTTTGTTGAATTGTTTTGCCTGGAGTTTCCATCTGGAATTTCCATAAGAAAATTTGAAACGGGGATGATTCGTCCAACAGCCTACGACAAATACAAACAACGAAGTACACTATAAATCCAAATGCAGTATACAATACTGCATTTGGATTTACCCTAGAGTTCGAGCAATGTAATTGAACATTGTTTCCGTCCAAATCATACATGCAAACGATGTCAAACGTTTTTTAAATAATACGATTTTTTAAATAATGCACGGTTAGAAGTACAGTCGAACCTCCTCTTTCCGACCTTCCTCTTTCCGAACCCTCCTCGTTTCGAACCCTCCTCGTTTCGACGAGAAGTCCCTCCTCGTTTCGAACCCTCCTCGTTTCGACGAGAAGTCCCTCCTCGTTTCGAACGCCTTCCCCTCAAGAGTTACCCCCACCCTGTATGGGGGCGACCGGTCTTTCTGTCGCGCGAGACTGTTTTAGGTTACCAAAACTGGCGAAAAATTAAAAAATATAAAGAATCAGAAAGGAGATGCCCCTCCCCCACCCACACAAATGATAAACAAATGATTTATCATTGGTTTACATTTAATGTAAACTCAAACCAACCTGCCGATTATCCGACGCTGCGCGCGCGCCACTTCGATTGTAGGTTAGGAGGGGATGCCGCCGTTCTTCTCTCGCGGTCGAAACGGAGAGGGAATACGGACCGACAGAGTTCGGTCTGAACAGCCGAGGAGATCAGACGTGTCTTTCTGAGTGCTCGCCTAGCTTGCTTCTACTTGTGCCTGCATGCGCCTGTTAACTTGTTTCAACACGTTTCAACACGCTTAGACACGCTTTAACGCTCTTTCTTGTTCCTGCTTACCGGCCGCTGCCTGCTAAGCTTGCCTACCTGAGGCGTGCTGCCTCTTCTTTGTCTACTATCCGGTCGTCCCATGTCTTGGAAGAATCGGTAGCACTATGGGAGACGGCGTCCCTGTCGACGACCCCCCAGGGATCACGTTGGCAAATTTGACTCAAAATTCTTTCCCTCCAGAATCCACTCCTCTTCCTGATGATGACGCTGACTTAGATCTCGAACAGGAAAATATGGAAATCGATTCGGGATCTGGTTTAGACGCGTCAAGCAAACGTAAAAGACAAGATAACAATAGCGACAATGAAAGCATTAGTGACAACGAAAATTCATCTAAGAAAGGTAAGGGAATTGATAACCAAAATTCTGAATCGAAAATGATGAACGATAACATCGAAATCTTGGAAGAGAGCGTTGCGGCCTTCCTTGCGGAGTCGCGCTCGCGCAAATCTCTCAACGTACACAAGCCCTCCGACCCCAACAACAACACATCTGACCTTAACAAAAACGACGCCTCTCAAACGAAAACAAACAACCAAGTTCTTATTGTTGACGAAGAAACTGACCAGTATTACTCTCTTAACGAACCAGGCCCTTTCCTTGTACATTTCCAAGTCATAGACCCACAGAAAATTAACATAAATGACTCTCTCGACGGTCGTAACACCAGCTCCCCTACACTCCACCCAATCAAACTGGGTAAAGCTCTGACCACCCTTTTCCCGCGTCTTGATTTTTCAATTAGGGTTATTGGGAAAAACAAATTTGAAGGGAAATTTTCCAACGCAAACTCGGCTAATTTCGTGGTTTCCCAAAACCCGAAATTGACAATAGTTAACCTCAAAGCTTTCATCCCGGACAAATATCGCACTTCAATAGGTATAATTAAGGGAGTGCCAACAGATATTGACCTTGTAGATGTCCTAGAAAACATACATATCCCCACTCCTGGATATAAAATACTTTCCATCCGGAGAGAAAATAAGAAGGTCTTTACAGAGACTACTCCAAATCATGAAAATTCGAACAACTCCCAACGTGGAACAACCTCCTATGTCCCGTCCACCACCATCTCGATTAAGTTCAAGACCTCACACCTCCCTAAATATGCGTATTTATTCAGAATAAGACACGAAATCTCCCAATACTCCCCTCAAGTAAGGATTTGTAATAACTGCTATCGCCCCGGCCACTTAGCTAAATTTTGCAAATCCAAATCAGTGTGTTACCGTTGCGGTGCGGAAACCACAAACGATGACAGAAACCACAAATCTTGCCCTCTTATCTCCCTTGACCCGAAAGACCCGATCAAACCAAAGTGCTTTAAATGCGGCGGCGGCCATTGGGCCTCTAACCGTAAGTGCCAGATATTTAAAGACTACGCGGAAGCGAGCCGCTTAACGATCTCTCTGAAGATCTCCATAAAAGAAGCTTTTGACCGCATAGCTAGAAATTCTCAGAATGACCATAACTTAGAGTCTTGTACTGACCACCCAAATATTGACGACACTTCATCCTTTCCCCAATTGACTGCAAAAGGGACCTCGCGTTATGTAAATCATGAAGTGTATGATTCGCAAGAACGTGACTACGACAAATCCTTACAGCGAACTTTTGATGACACACCGCGAAATGCGCCTCATTTCACCAATCCCCAATCTCCTTCCTCTGGACTCAGTACCCCCCAGTCCTCCAACAAAGCTTCCCAACGTGCCAATTCCTACCGCGAAAAGTTGAGAGAAAAGCTTTCGCGTGATGCCCGCACGAAAGTGGACAAAAATTACCCCAAAATACCCCCGAAAACCCAACACGATGGAAATTCTAAATCCCCCCTGGATTTTCCCCCAATACACTTAACACTTCCTTTCTGAAATCTTCCAACCCTCTAAAATCAATCGAAAACTCCGATTCTAACATATCTGATCTCAACACCTCCAAAAAAAGCCGCATTCCAACCAAACTCACAAATATCCCACCCCGTCATAAGCCACAAAAAGAAAATATATCCCCTCCCGAAACTTTTAACAGCAATGAATCTCAAAGAAATCAAAATACTGCACTGGAATTGTAGAGGATTTTTTCAGCGCTATGCGGAGATTGTCTCTCTCTGTGCTGCAGAAAAGAGAATTCACATCAAGGGTTTCAATACCCATAGAAAGGACAGGCCCTCCCCAGGCGGAGGCCTAGCGATTCTTCTTAGAGAGGATATCCTTGCTGAGGTGATTGACACGTCCTTCCATATGGAAAATATCCTAGAAACCCAAACTGTAAAAATTCACCTTGGCAATCAAAAACAACTAATGATAACAAATATTTATCGTCCTCCCGACAACGATAACCTCTTCATAAAAAAAAATTATGGTCCAAATTCCTACTATCCCTTCAAACATCATCAAACCAATCACAATTGATAGCAGGTGACTTCAATACTCATTCAACGATTTGGGGCTCACATAAAGACTCCCCGATCAGCGATAACTTATTAGAAAACATTTTTGACTCGGAATTCTTCCCACTTAATTCTCTTGAATTGACTCACTTCCCGTCTAATTTAGGCCAACCATCTGCTATTGACCTAGCTTTCTCCACTTCAGACATTTTTCCACTGGCAACATGGTCACCATTGGACGCACTTTACGGCTCAGACCACAAGCCAATAGATATCACTCTAACCATACAATCACAAATCCTTCAGAATAAATCGCATAAATTTAACTTAAGTAAAATTGATTGGTCAATATTCACATCTTCTCTGAATAACCGGTTGACAATGTCTTCGGAAACCTTTCAGGACCTAAACGCAGCAGAAAAGTATTCTTGCTTCACTGACATTATCTTCCAAGCCATTGATTTTGCCTCGAAGAAGGAAGAAAACGATGATAACAAAAACAAAAAGAATAATGTCCCAAAAAAACGCCCCTCTAATCTATGGTGGAACTCGGTGTGTGAGTCCGCGAGAAAAGAACGGATAAAAGCAGAGAGGAACTTTATTAAAAATCCTTCTCTCTCTACGAAAATAGAAAAAAACAGAACCACCGCGATTGCCAAAAAAACGTATAAAATTGCAAAAAAAAAGTCTTTCATTGAATTCTGCAATTCCCTTAACCATAACACCCCTTCAAAAGAGATCTGGTCCAAACTCAAAAAATTTTATAGTAAAAATATCGAGTCAAACACCACACGACCGAATTCCACCATGGACGCCTCTGCAAGAGGTCATATTAACGACCTAATTACCTCTCTGTCATCTCCCCCTCGCGTGACGCACTCTTTCTCTCTTGATGGAGTATTCAAATCCAACCTTGATCTAGATGCTCGCATCACAGAAAGAACTTACTCAAGCCATAAAAGACACTAAAAAATCCACATGCCCGGGCTCTGACGCAATCTCATACGAAATCGTAGAAAAATTTCCTACCAACGGTATCAGTCTGCTATGCGATATCTACAATGAAATTCTCGAAACAGCTACATTTCCCAATGAATGGAAGGAGTACTTAATCTTACTAATCCCTAAACCTAAATTTGGCAAATTTCGCCCAATTGCTTTATCGCAATGCCTTCTGAAGATTCTGGAACGCATTATTAATAAACGGATCCTATTCTTCTGTGAAAGAAACTTCACTTTTCCCCCAAACTTATTTGGGTTTCGTAAAGGCAAGAGTTGCCTAGACAACCTGTCCATCCTTGTCAACAAAGTAAGAACTGGCTTCATCAACCAGTCCTTCACGACTGCACTATTTGTCGACATCAAGGGGGCGTTTGACAACGTCAACACCTCGTTGATGTGCCATATCATTGCAAACGCGGGAATCACTCGTAAAATAACCAAATTCATATCAAATGTCATCTCACATAGAACGCTTCACTTTAAAATCAATGGTATCACGGAGCCCCCTGTGACAGCCTCTAACGGTCTGCCACAGGGCAGCGTCCTGTCGCCGACATTGTTTAACCTCTACATGTGCGACATCGTAAACGTCTTTGATAATTCGATTGAATACCTGCTATATGCAGATGATTTAATTATCTATAACTCTGACAAAAACCTCAATTCGTCTCTAAATGTCCTTAAACGCAATATGCAGTACCTGGACAACTTTTTACGAGAAAGAACGCTGGAAAAGTCCCTCGAAAAAACCACGCTGATGGTATTTACAAAAAAACGTACAGACCTTAGTAACGTTAAACTAACTATTGATGGTCAAGACCTATCCCCTGCCCCCTCTGTCAAAGCTCTCGGCGTAACCCTCCACCCCCGACTAGACTGGAAATTGCATTTTAAGCAAACTACCCAAAAAATTGCACAAAGATTAAACATGCTAAAATTCATAGCTAAGAAATCATGGGGAGCTAGTCCCAGAGTTATGCTCTCATTTTATAAGTCAGCAATTAGATCCATAATTGAATATCCCGCCCAACTAGTAGACCGTTTTAACTTATCAATCCTGGACAAACTTGACACCCTTCAGCGTAAGGCGTTAAGACTAGCTCTAGGTTATCGAAACTCTACCCCAAACAAGGTGGTGATCGCTGAAAGTGGCATCCCTGAGATCACAATCAGGTTTGCAAAAATCTCCAGGAACTACTATATCAGAAATTATGGCCTCATGACTAATCCTGTTGTTTCTTCAATAACTAAACTTCACAATGCAATTGAAAAAAATTCAAAAATAATCCTGACAAAATTAACTCCCTAAAAAACAACATTTTTTCCTACAATGCATTCCACTATATCAAACAAAATTTTGACCTTTCAAACATCAAACGAACTCCTTACCACTGCTCTTACCTCATTCCAAGAGTAGTGGAGGAAATTACAATTAACATTTATTACTCCAACGTCAAATTGTTTGAAAATAATCCTTCCCCCAATTTAACTTTCAACGATATCTATTCCACCGAACTAGAACAAAACATCGCCTTTTACACAGACGGTTCCAAAAGCGAAAGTAGAACAGGTTTTGCTACTACTTCTCCACAACTAGATTGGCACTACAACTGTAGAATTCCCAACCATGCCTCAGTCTACACAGCTGAGGCCCTTGCCATTCATTCAACCTTAGAACATATTAAGTCGATATCTGTTGGCACTGAACGCTATTCCATTTTTACGGATAGCCAGTCTGTCCTTAAAGCCCTAGAGTCAGTCAGTAATAAAGCAAACCAATCTTTTATAATCAAAAATATAAAAACATTAGTCCACGAATTGAACCAAAAAAATGTATATGTTAAATTCAACTGGATTCCAGGTCATGCCGGCATATCAGGAAACGAAAAAGCCGACTACCTTGCAAGAGAAGCCTTAAAATTAGATACTATCTGCGTTCAAAATCCCTTATACTGACTTGTATGCTTCTACTCTCAATACCCAAAATATCATGCAAACCAAAAAAATAACGAACCTCCATAGAGAAAAGGGCAAACACTACATGACCCACTTCTTTAGCGGTTCTTTCAACACCAAACCTTGGTTTCACAAGATATCCGACAGTAGACAGACAATAACGAATTTATTACGTCTTCGATCCAACCATACCTCTCTTGGACAGAGCCTATACGAAAAAAATTTAGTAGAGAGTCCTGAATGCGAGTGCGGCTACCGCGAGGAATCCGCTTACCATTTCTTTTTTGAATGCCCCAAATGGTCTTCCCAAAGGAGCAAATTAAAACAAGCCTTCAAAAATAAAAAAATCAGCTTCAATACAACGAATGACCTATTACACGTAATGAAAAATTCAGACATCAATTCCCTTGAACGTATAGCACATTTCATCAAAACAACGCGCAAAATTATGTGAAATCCTAGCTAGTGTCTAATCGAAACCCGTCATCGAGATCCTGACTTAACTGTCGAGACGCGACGTCAAGCTCTATCCACACTCCTTCTAATTCCTATCTCCTTTCCCTCCCGTGCCCCCTCCCTCTGCTGTTGCTGTGAACATGCAGAGGAGCCGCATCGTAAAAACCCAGCTTAACTGCATCGCCATACGCGAAAGCTTAACACAACATTGCTGCCAACATCACGAGACGCATACTTTTACACCCAGCGTAACCTGCGTATGGTCATTTTGAGCAGTGCTTAGCTCGGACCAATAAGAACACGAAGAAGAAGAATACGGACCGACATTAGTTCGGAAAGAGGAGGTTCGATTGTACTACAGTCGGAGTCGTACTTGATAATCGAAATAACGATTTTTGTATGTTGTAGTAAAACTTAAATCATGATTTATACCATTATATTCCTTTAATGTAAAACATTTGTTATTATTCGCCATGTCATTAAAATTATGTTATCAATAATTTATAGAATCAACAATTGATTTAGATCCTATTCACATTTTCATATATACACGTTTTGGAAGTTAACATCTGGCATGTACCTTAAAATTAACGCAAAAACTCTAAGCTTTGATTTAAATGTACATTTTCTGGAATGCCAAATTAATTAAAATAGTGTACATTTCAGGTGTCAGAAATGAAGGATAAAATATCGCTGCAAAAACTTCTCCTTTTGAATTCCCATATTTTCATTTCATTTCATTTCATTTCATTTCGGGCTTCGTTTTGTAATATCTTTCTCTACAGTTTGATTATTGCAGACAGATACTTTTTGTCTTTATTTGCAGCAACACCGATCTGTACTAATGCATTTACTGCTTAGTATTTTTTCTGTTCTTTTTATATCAAGAACAAGGTTTCAAATAGGATTGTGGCAGATAACCTTTTTCACCATCTCGTGTTTCCATCAACCACCATTCTGAATTCTTTTTAAGATCATGCGGCGCGACGAGTTTTAATGCTTGACCTTCATCCACTTTCAAAGTTCCTGGTATGTTGCCGTGAAAATCGTGTATCGCATAGTAAAACTGGAAATAAAATATTCATAAACTATTTAGATTAATTCGAGTTTTTCTGTAGTATAAATTTTGTAATTTATTTTTTATAAAATGATGATTGTGGATAATGTACAATTTTTTTATATTAATCACTAAAAAGTCCACGTGTCATTGAAAGGTTGTTTTTAGTTGGAGAAATGATTCTGAATGAGATACGAAAATATGCAATTTGAATGAAGATTATGCAAAAAAAAAAATGCAATGTGAAACAAGTTTTTAAATTTGTAAACATTTTTATGCATATATCATCAGTTTATGTATTTATACAATAAAAACTCAAATTGTTCTTCCAAAGTTTTACCTGCGATGATATGTTCTGTTGACTTTGAGCATGTGAAACAGGACTAAATAACAAGACATTCTCGTTGGAAGAATCACTACTAGAGCCATCCATACTTTGCTGAATTAACTGAAAGTTCGAAGATGATGTTTTTATTTCTTTTTTCGGGGAATCCAGGACCATCAAATCCGGAGGACTATCTGGCTCGGAGCTCTCCCAAGGCCTCAAATACTGGTTCGGAAAAATGATTATATCGTCTCCAATATCAACAATCCAGTTGGTCTCGTCTCCTATTGGATCGTGCTTCTTCTTCAATCCAACTATCGTCCCTTTCGTCAGCGTTCTCGTCATCGGAACGGTTATAGTGTGGGTCTGAGTCACCTCGAGCAAATTCTCCTTTGCGTATTTGCTTTTCAGAATATTTTGCAGACTATCCGATTGGGTGGCATTATTGGACGACATATCTCTGTTATACGTCAGGTTGTATTCAATCGAAAAGGCCTTGGAAATGTCCTGAGGGGTGATTTGAGCAGTCTAAAATAGAAAACATATTATTAGTTCAAAGCAACATCTACAACTGGTATCTCCCAAAATTTATGTGAGAATTTATGTAATCTGTAAATTAGTTAGGTAATTTGAACCAAATTTACCTCCACAAGATCAAGATAGTGCTTAAGAACTTTCCCAGATAACAATTTACGTAGACTAGTGAAAACTTTAACACATTCGCATACAATTTTCGTAGAGGCGTCTATCAGTACAGGCAATTCTTCCAGTAAGTGTTTGTTCAAAATTTCAAAGTTGTTCCTAGTCGTTTCCAATTCCTCTCGAACCTATAACATAAATTTCTATTCATTTTAAAATCATAATAAATCTAAAGAAATCATGCGAAATCACTAAAAATTATGTGTGATCATTAATGAATGAAATTTCATGTAAATTCAAAATAAATAGTCAAGAAATTCCATAATATTTCATTATAGTGCTACAAAATTTCGGTCACATAATCCATAGTATTTCATCAATGATTCGTTTTCCTTCTACTATCTTGTATGAAACTTTAACTAGGCTATAAATGCCATTCCAAAAACTTACCGCGGCATTGTCTTTATATTTCTCGCTTTTAACAATGGCATTGTTGTAGTCGATCATTTTGTCATTCCGTTTCGTAATCAACATATCTGGTCCTTCCAGTGCAGCGATCAATGAGTTGATGGGGTTGAGAACCAGTTCCTTCATCTGCCTCACCAGTTGTGGAACGTGTTGCACCTCGATGATGCGCCGCACCTTCTTCAAAGCCGTCACTTCGTTGCTCGCCGTGCCATCGTAGAAGTCGTTTATCAGCTCAGCCAGTTCCTCGCCACACTTGGACTTTTCTTTCAAGTGACCGACACACTGGCTCACATCTTTGAACAAATCTTTGGCGCACTTTTCCAGTGCTCGGAACTGCCTCTCGTATTCCTCGAACTGCGGATCGGACGTGAGCGCCATCAAGCCCAACGATGCAGACAACTTTGCGCTAAATCTCGTAGACTTTTTCGCAACTGAGTGCATGTTCAGCCTGGCCATTCTGCGGATTAACGTATTGTCAGAATCTAGGATTTTTGAGATCACATCCTTTCTACGTTTGTACTCGTTAATATTTGTCGCGACGTCTGTCATCACTCGCCAAGCTTCCTCAAGCTCTGGTTTGTCAGGATGATCATCCTCTGTACACTATAAAAACAAGGTTCTAGTGACTGCTGAGGTGGGTTGGCTGTATTTCAGGATTGCGCGAATGATTGTGAAAAACCAATTAATCGGATTTTGATTTCAATTGGTTTATTTATTGATAAAATTTAAAGAATTTTCCCTAGCAATAACGTATTTTCGATATAAACTCTATCATCAGCCCTGATGACAAGAATAGTTACCTTAATTAATTCGTGAAGCATTAAAGGATACTTGAGAATTCGTTGTACTGGTTTGATCAAAATGGAACTCATATCGAAGCAAGCTATTTTCTCTTTCAGGACACTTGTGCCAGCATTTAGGACGACCATTTCCTTTTTACCGTCGTACTAAAAATAACTATTTACTTTAATATAATTTAAATTACACTGACTTATAACTACTGCAGGTATTACTAGGCTTTTAAAAAGTTTGAACGGTTCGAATAGTTCAAAAGTTCAGTCAGTTCATAAGTTCGAAGTTAAAATGTTCAAATAATGTAAATAATTGAAATATTCATGAATTTTAAGTGCTCAGAATGTTTTTACGATGAATTCGTGTTCTATATTAATGTTTATTTAAAATTAGATTTGAATTTTTATTTTTGTTAAATTAATACGTTATTAAAAGCACAATAATTACTTGATTATCAATTATCAATTAGCTGATGATCAACAATTCACTCAAAACCTGCAAAAAATCATTAAAAGTCACAAAAAGTAAGTAAAATGCTCGAAAATCCGTTTTAACGGTGGAAGGCTTCCCGGAACTCGAGCAGCGTCGTGAGCTTCACCGCGTCCGCGGAATTTATCCGGCAAGTTCGTTCTCGTTACTAGTCCGTGGAACACGAGGCTACCCTTTCTTCGCAAAGCGCGCTAATCAGCTCGCAGTTGATATTTCGCCGTACCTAATCCGACACGTCGAAGATTGCCGAGAAAACATAAAAATGCGGAGATTCTCCTTTTACATTACAGATTTCTCAGTATACGGTTAAATGACATCGTTTCTATTCATTTAAAGCCATATTAAGATTTTCTCACATTTTTACAAATTTTATGATTCGAAAGTTGTATGCATGAAAATCAAATTCATTGAAATTTCGAGTGTTTATTTTTTATTACAATAATGATGAGCCCAAAAAGTTCTAAAACACTGCAAAACATTCGTTTGTCCATACTCTATAATGGACATAGGTTTTTAATATAATATGTAACATTTCAGTTTTCAATCAAAATTGTTGAAATATGTCCAAACTTCACTTCATTTGAACTGTTTGAACTAGTCACAAATAGTTCGAACCCATTATAACTTCTATACCTTCTCCAGCAAGTCCAAAGATGCCGCATGATTGCCACAGTACTTTCGGTAAGCGTGCAACAACTTATCCGAAGTCTTCAGAAAGCAAGGCCCAATGGTCTGGTACTCCTCGTCGCATCCTTTCATAGCCCTCAGAATCTTATCCAACAGCTCCTCGGCCACCTTCATGACCTCCTCCAAATTCCCAAACATTATCCCCACATCAATCCCCTGTTTCTCCAGCAAACTCGGATCATACAGATGAAACGTCTCATAAGTCAACCTCAAATCATTAACATACGCCTTTTCCGTCAACACGATCTCCGAAATAACGTTCTGCCTCTGGTCCGCCCTCTTCTGCCTCTCCTCTGACAAAGTGCCACCCCTGCTCTCCTCTCTATTCCCCTGATGTACCTTCAAAGGTACCCTGTTAGGGGACGGTGTAGGTGGCGCTGGTCTGTGCGGCTCTGACAACCTTTTCATCGCATTTTCCGCCTTCCTCCTCTCACCCCTCTCGTTCACGTTCCTCAGCATCACAAAGTCCTCAAAGGCATCCTGATCCGAGTTCTCGTTTGCCAAACATTCCACCAGGTACGTCCTGGGACAAAGTCCAGCTTCCTTCCTCTCGTTCTCCACAGTGATCCAGTCCTTGTTGGTCATCTCCACAACGGAGACGATTTCACCTGCATTCACACTCAAATCCCCATCCATCTGGGCCTGATAGGTATACTCCACCTTCATTTTCGTCCCAGGTTCCAAGGTCCTGGATTGGTTCCCATTGTTCTCCACAGGATTGACTTCTTCCACCACTTCGAACAGATTGCCATTCGACTCTGGACAGTCGACGATGACGTTGACGTAACTCGCGGGGAATATGCCGGTGTGGTCATCGACACTGCCCTCTATCCATTCCTTATTTACATATTTGATCAGGTTGACTATTTCACCGGGTTTGAAGCTGAGTTCGTTGGGAAACTGGGCGTTGAACTGGTACAGTGTGATGGCGTAGGGTTTGGTCCCTAGGGGATCTGGTATATCGTAGCTGGTCTTTGGACGAAGGTCCGGGTACAAGTCGTAGTAGTTCGGTGTCGGTTCGTCGTAGTAACTGTGGGGGTCGAAGGGGCCAGGCTTCTTCTGAGCACTCTCGCCAAAGTCTTTGCAGATGGCGCCACCGTCTAGGATGGACTGAGGAAAATCTGAGGACTGTGCGCCATCCTGGTAGAGGGACTGGGAGTGATTGGAAGAGGGCTCTGGGATGGTCGAAGGGGCTTGATCAGGCTCGTCCTGGTCGTCCAGGTAAGTGATAAATGCTTCGGGGAAGTTACCTTCCCGACCATCAGCAGTGATTCCTCGACACCAACCGTCGTCCACGATTTCAACCACTGTGACTATCTCGCCCTCGGTTAGGTCAATCTCTTCGTCAAGTTGAGCCTTCATGGTCATTTTCACTCTGGCCTTTTTTCGTACCGATTTTGTTGAGGACTGGAAGAAGAATGTACGGCATTTTGTTATTTGTTGTTTAGGTATTGGATATTTTAGATTTTGAAATCTGAAAAAGGTCTGCAAACATTCTGAAAAGGTCTGAAAAAGAAATCTGAAAAAAGTCTTACAAAAGTCTATTTCAGACCTTCTTCAGACTTTTTCAGAGCTTTGTCAGATTTTTGTCTGACCTTTTTCAGACTTCGTTTCAGTCTTTTTGCAGAGTTTTGCAGAGTTTATTTTCCACCAGGGTCTGTTATTTGGTTTTTTGTTGACTTTATTGTTACTTATGAAAATAAGAAGATTGAGGAGAAGACCTGCCTGATGTTTCAAGAATTTCAATGTCTGATCCATAAGTAAATAAACGATTAGAGTTTTTTGGTTTTTATTATTTATACTTGGGAGACTATAATTTCTGAACGGGAAATTTGTATTGTGTAATAAATACAGCTTTTAAAAATATTCTTTGAAAGAAAATATTGAAATATATATAGAAACAAAACACAACATAAGTGCTGGCATTTATGTTGTGTTTTGCAACAATTATATAAATAAACTCTTACGGTGGTTCAAACAAACAGTGAAAATAACTAAACTGAGTGAAACAATACATTATTTTACCATTATATTATTGAATTTCACCGCCTAGAAAATAAATGTATTATTAAAATGAAAATTTTATATATAATTATTTGTAATTTCATTGGTAATTTGATATTTAATAGTTCATGAATATATATGGTAATAATACAAAAATATTATAATTAATTTTAGATGTAAAAGTCTCTTTTTAATGAATGAATATAACCAAGATGTGTTAATGGAAATGCTGCCATACAATGGTATCCTATATCTTTGCTTCCATATTATCTTATAAACGATAGTAACTTGAAGCATGCACAGACATTCTCTTCATTAAGTATCCATATCATTTTGAATAAAAAATAAGCAGAAGGCTGCATAATTATTCTTGCTAAGAGTACATGCAATATACAATCAGACTTCACAAATTACACAATTTAGTTGATTTTTTTAATATAATTCAACTTTACATTCTTCTAAAATTCCAGTCTCTAAATATAACATTTATAAAAGTTTTGCAGATAAATTTTGCAATTATTAAATAGCGTCATATTAGTTTAACTTAATATAACTGATTGTAAAACATATTTAAATAAGTTTTTGATGTAATAATTATCAAAATGAAAAATGTTTTTTTTTTAAGCAAATGTCACAGATGTTACTAAATAAAAAAGGAAAAAAACACGTCATGAAAGTACATATTTTCAAACTATTCAATTCCAACTACCTGATAATTTTTACGTGTATATATGTGATTTAATTACCTTTAGTATAGTAGTGTTTAGCTTCCAGGTATAAGCCAGGGGAAACAGTCCACTCTGAACTTCAGTTCGCCCAAAGTACCAATTCTCATCAATACTGTACATACCCACAATTATTAGTCCTAGAATAATTCATGTTCATTATTTTATGGTGTCTTATACAAGTGGTGATTAAGTAAAGTGATAAAGTAACGAAATTATTTCAAAACATTATCAACAATTTAAGAAAAATTCAATAAAAATATTTGCCTTAATTATAAGTCAACTATGGAAATCACTAAATAAAACATAGAAAATGAGTTCTTCTTAACTTAGAAACTGGCCAGAATTATATCTATATATTCTCAGGACATTTCTTGCAGCGACTAACATTCTTGTAATTACTACACCAAATGGATCGCTTTCCAAATACAAATTCTTCTGAAACTCTACAAATATATCTTCACCTTATCACACATACTTCCGATCTTCAATTTCCAATTCAAATCCAACTTATCCCACAAAATGAATGCAAACTTGCCCACGCAATTTTCGTTTTTGTAAACCCAAAAAAAGCAGTACCTCGGCCAAAGGAAAGACGATCCGGCTGATTTGACGAATATTTCGCGGTTGTCACAAACAGGCTCTCTTCTGGTTTCAGTTCTGGCGTACTGACACGAACCAGGTGATTCGTCGGGAATTTTCCCAATTTTCCGTTCGATTCTCCGTAACACCAGTACTTGTCGATGACATTGTGAATCTGAATGAAACGTCAAAAATCCAGCAATTATTGCCGATCCCTCGATTCTCCTGATCCCACTTTACCCCCACCCCGCCGATTTTTCCCATAAAACCCGATCACCTGAAAAGCACCATAAACCGCAATCGCGCAAAATAAACACACTTAATCAGCTCACCAGGAAATGATCATCTTTGACCAGACTCAGTTCCCCGTCAACAGTCGTGAGGAAGTCGTGCAACACTTTCGCCAGAACTCCCGGTTCCATTGTCAAAATTCGGCCGACCTTTGGCCCAACCTTCCGCCGTCAGTTGCCCGAAAAGCCCAAACACTCTGATCAGCTGGTTCCCGTCACAAAAGTCGTTCGCTCACTACAAATACGATTGTTGCGTACGTTCATCCTGCGCGATTCCACTTCGGCAGCGATCGGCAATGTTCGGACCGGCGACGAACGCACTTTGAGGTTAGGTCCAGGAATTTAGTTCGCCGAATTGCATGCTGCGAAACGAGCGGCGGAAAATTCGGAAACTCAACAATGAGCGATGTGAAGAGTGAAACCCAATCTCAGACGGAAAAAGACCTGTCGGATACGGTAAAGAGTCTCGTCGACTCTGGCTATATCGATTTCGAGGCTGGCAGTAAAACTTTGGATAATACAGCGAGAGATTTTTACAATGAATTGTACTCGATTGCGAAAATATTCGGTGTGAAGATTGGAGAGGTTACGGAGGAAGATCAAGAAAAGGGTGACGTTGCTAATATTCAGGAAGAGACTAAAGTGTTGAGAGATGATGCGGAAAAGTCCGCTGTAGCTAATATTCAGAGAAATACCAATTTGGCGACTGATGAAGCACAGCAGTCTGAGGAAGCCTCGTTGTGGGAAAAATTAAAGGGATCATTTCAAGATGTTTCACTACTAGAGCAGTACAGATACCCTTTGGGGGAAGGGGTGGTTTTTGGATTTATGGCTTCGCTTATTTGTAAGTTTGAGATTTTTAATAACATAGTGTTGCAGAATAGAAGTTAGTAAAAGTCTGCAAAATACATTTTCAGTGTTTATCAGATTTTTCAGACAAGTTCTAATTTTCAGAGTTTTTTTCAGATATTTGTAGAGATTTATAGAATTTTGTAGAGTTTTGCAAAATTTTTCAGAAATTTTTTAAATTTATAAATGGTTCTGATGAATACAAAAAAATATAATAGGATTTACACTTTACAATAACATTTTTGCAAAAAATAAAATTATATTACATTTCCACTATTACTGAAAATAACTTAAGTTCTTTATTTCCAGGTAATCTGAATTTACCCGCCTCAGATACATTTAATAAAAAATGGCCTGATGCAATAAAAAGAAGTAAAGTATCTACAATTGCCTCATTAGCTATTGGTGGAATTGGTGGTGGACTAGTATATTATTACCGTAAACAACATAACGATAAATTGTTTAATCATTTCGCTCTCACAGCAGAACTTTAGTTGCAACGACTCATGATGAAGCTCCTCATGCGATTCCTTGCTTGTGCCAAAAGTACAACAGCAAGGTATCATTCCCCACACTTATTCAGAGACAAATGTAAATTACTGCCTTCCGCTGTTCAACATGTAACATCTCGCTCAATGTGCGATGTTGCTCCAGTTGATGATGCTGTTGAAAGTCACCTGTATGACGAAATGTCGAATGAGTTTCTGGGTGTCATAGCTGGAGGACACAGAGTCCTAATCATACAGCCATATATTAAATGGGGTCCTGATAAAAAAACAATTACAACTCCTCACCTTCAGTTGCAAGAAGCTGAAGCTCTGGTCAAAACACTGCCTTATTGGACAGTGGTTCACAAAATGTTAGCACCTCTGTTGACTTTCAAGAGAAAGTATATTCTTGGCTCTGGCAGCTTGGAAAATGTGAAAGAGTTACTGGCAAAGGACAGGAGTATTACTGCTGTATTTTTTGGCCTTCAAACTATGAAATATATCCAGGCTAAGTCTTTGAAGAGTGAATTGGGGGTTGAAGTGTTTGATAGGTAAAGATAGAGTAATTAAAGAAAAATGTATTCTTTTCAATGAACTTCAGTTATAATAATAATGCATTTCTTTTTTCATCAGGTATTCCCTAATCGTGCACATATTTCGAGTTCACGCAAAAACTCCTGAAGCTAAACTACAAGTAGCTTTAGCAGAAATCCCTTATGTAAGAAGAAAAGTTAACTCCTTAAGTGAAGGGAATATGGGGATGATCAACCTGATGGAGCATCGGAAGAAGATTCTTGAGTCTCGGGAACTGAAGCTGAAGAAGAAATTGGGGAAGTTGAAGGAACACCGACAGTTGATAAGATTAAATAGGAGAAGCAACGAGATACCAGCAATTGCTGTGATTGGGTACACTAATGCAGGAAAAACTTCACTGATTAAAGCTCTAACTGGCGATGTATCTTTGAAACCTCGAAATGAGCTGTTTGCCACGTTGGATACGACAGTGCATGAAGGGATGCTGCCTTGCAGAATGAAAGTACTGTTCGTAGACACAATTGGGTTCATTCAGGATGTCCCAGAAATGCTTATTGAGCCATTTAAGGCTACGTTGGAGGATGCATTGATTGCGGTAAATAGTCCATGCAATATTCGTTTATGCATAAACCTTAGTATACAATCTACCTGTTATTAGATAATATTCGTATCAGAAATATTATAGTTCTTTTATATAGATGACTATTATATTATGCAGTCGAATAAATATATAAATAATGTATATTTTTAGGATATTTTAATACACGTTTACGATGCCAGTCATCCTGATAGAGTTGCACAAGTGCAACATGTGGAAAACACAATTCAATCTCTTTACAAGGACAGCAGTCCTCCAGTTATTATCAATGTGGCTAATAAGTGTGACCTGTTGGAAGATGGAGAAGCAGTACCAGAAACTGATTTTCCTATTGTCGCAACAGACTTAACAGGTAGAACATATTTTGATTAAAGCAGTATCAAAATAGTATTTTGGGCATCTAGGGAGAGAATAGCTTCCCACTAGGGGAAAAATAAAATTCAACTTCCATAATTTGAGGGATTTCTATAGCCATCATCGTGCACATGTGACAAAAAACATTAAATAATCAAACTTTCAGTTAGAAATCAATTTAGTATCCAACACTGAAATGTTTAACTAAGATTTCGCCATTGAGCGAAAGTAACACTGTATTTTACTGTCACGAGGGAAGAGAAACTAAAACTTTTCGAAATTTCTCTTAGGAGAAAAGTGTCATTCCCCTAACTGTGTGACATAAAAAAAATAATATCCTATGCACAGGTATAATTGAGTATGTTGTATTTGCAGGTATCGATTTACTGCGAAATAGAATTCAGAATGCAATTCTGACTTCTACGGGAAGAACCGTTTTAAAAATAAGAGTCAGAACTGGAAGTCCGGCGGAATCGTGGTTGTATAAAGAAATGACAGTCATACATTCAGACCCAGATGAAACGGATACACAGCATGCACTTTTGCACGTAGTGACGACTGAGGTTCAAATGTTCAGATTCAAAAGATACCTAAGACAGAATAGTGGCCGCAATATTTAGTTATTGTTATTTGTATATATTATTTTAAATAAAGTAGTTATGTCATTTAACACATTCCTGGTCTCCAGACTTTTAATCATCCTTTCCATTTAAGTCCTTTCAGACTTACAAATTTCCCAAGCTGTAACTGGGAATTTTGTAAGTCTGAAAGGACCAAAATTTGAATACATACATTCATTCAACACAGGCCTCTTTTTTTACACATTTCCCACAAGATTCAGTTATTTTTATTACTAATTACTTCATTATTATTTTATTATTGTATTTAAAAATATCTACTAATATACTAAAATATAATTTATTCTATTCTTTAATTATTATTATTAAATTATTAAATATTCTAAAATAATTTTACAAATAATTATTAAATGTATCCCTGTTATACAAACACAGATACGTTCTGCATCAGATTTTAAAAATACTTCAAATATAAATAATAATTTATTTATGCGTTTAGAGGTTGTTTGAATAAGTTAAAAATAGTTTTCGATATTAAACCTGTTTCATTTTCATATTTAAATTTTACCGCCATCTATGACATTTCATTGTTCGAAATGTAGCAGATGGCGCTTCATTGTTGTGATACGCGTTTTGCGACGAAGGCTTTGCGTCAGTTTGTCGTAAGCTATCGTGGTGAAGATAGAAGTGCTTTTAGTTAATGCTCAGTATTATTTAAATTCCGAACGAAATAACATATTTCGATTCGTTTAGTTTCTGGGAAACCGTGTACAGTGCCACAAACTTTTTTACCGTTTACTTTCGTAAGATAACCCTAAACTATGGATCCTGCGTTGCTAAGGGAACGTGAATTGTTCAAAAAACGAGCTTTAACTACACCGAGGTAACCTACAAACTCCGAATTTGACGAAAATGATCTGTTTACCATTCTTTGGCCAACTTTATTTAGTAAATTTACTCCTACGAAAAATTTGGAATCACATTCTGCTTCCTTTATTCAGCAATGCAGCTTAAATTCAAAGAAAAATTTATTGGAACAAATAGTCCTCCAGTGTCTTCCAGAGAAAAATCATAAACAGTTCCATATAATTTAAGATTTAATTCCATAGAATCTCAAATCTAAGTAAGACAAGAAGAATGTTGTTTGTTTTATAAACATGTAAACAAAGACAAAGATGCTTTCATAGTCGATTGATGATAAAACAAAGAAAAAAAATTTCACCTTAAAAAATTATACACAGAGACAGGTGTATTATCTTATGTGTGTGTATTGTTAATAAAATGCTTCAGGAAATTTCTTTCTTTTTTATTGGAAACCATTTTACAATGTAATTGTATGTCTTTCTTGCCAATGATTACGTATTACTGATTCTTTGAATGCAGCATTTTTTATTTATTTGTATCTAATTACAGTGTTGAGAAAAAGAAGAAGGAACCAGAGAAGGATCCAAATCGTGACAATGTTCCAAGAAAGAAGCCTAAAATACAGGCTCCTGCAGCTCCAAAATTGGACATGGTTAACTACAAAACTATGTCTGGCAGTTCCCAATACAAGTTTGCAGTCCTGGCCAAAATAGTGAGATATATGAGATCAAAGTACCAGGATGGCGATGACCAACCACTTACTCTAGAAGAAATCCTTGACGAAACAAATCAACTTGATGTTGGATCTAAAGTAAATATTGTTATTTTTGTTACTCAGAAAAAATAATTTAAAAAGTTGCTAACTTTTGAATTCTTTATTTCTCTGCAGTTGAGGCAATGGTTGGAAACCGAAGCACTGAGTAAAAATCCCAAGATCGAAGTGACTCCTGAGGGACGGTTTTGTTTTAAACCAATGTACAAATTGCGAGATAAAAAGTCTCTTATAAGACTGTTAAAGCAGCAAGATTTGAAAGGTCTGGGTGGCATTTTTTTAGAAGATATCCAAGAGAGCTTACCCCACAGTGAGAAAATCTTGAAGGTACTAAATGAGAAATAATTAATAGACAAAAGGGTGTGAAATTGAAATTAACTTTTCTAATAATCCATGTTTGTTAAAAATGAAGAGAATTTTGAAGTTCAAAATTTCAAAAATTACACACATCATTTATTTTGGAAAATTTCAATGATGTTTTTTAATTAAAATCATATTTTTTCCTCAGAGTGTGCACAATGAGTTAATTTACATCACTCGGCCAAATGATAAAAAGAAAATAGTCTTCTACAATGATAGAACTGCTAAGAATCTTGTGACCATTGATGAAGAATTTAAAAAGCTGTGGAGGGCTGTTCCAGTGGATGCTATGGATGACCAGAAAATTGAAGAGTACCTTGAAAAGCAAGGTATCCGTTCGATGCAGGACCAAGGTCCCAGAAAACCAGTGCCTGTTAAGCGAAAGAAGCCAATAATGAGGAGAAAAATCAACAGGAAACCGAGAGATAATAACCACGTGGCCGACATTCTGGTGGACTACGACGAGAACAAGTGAACAACAACTATTTTTCATCGAAACCGTTTATTCAACTTCAGTCCATTTAATTCCTGTCTGCAAAATATGCTTACTGAAAACCTTCAGTCAGCGATACAAAGTATTATGAAAAATTACTCTATGTAATTGTAAAAAGTTGTTTTACCGTTCACAGATTTGAGTCTATGATGTAAATAGATATAATGTTTGAAAAATTAAGTTAATAGTTTGTAATAAAATCAAAGCTGATTAAAGTTGCTTTGCAGCAATTTCATTGTCCCTAGCTTAGATGAAAGGGGAAAAATAGGTTACTAAATAGATGAATGCGATGTACTTGGAAATTTACTTTTATTTGTTTAAGTGTAAATTGTCTAAAATATTAGGAGACTAAGTAAAAGCTTGTTTGGTTGCACTTTATGTTGTATTGAAAATAAAAAAACCTGTTTTTACAAAAAATAGATTTGTTGTGTTGGGATAACAGGTGTGATATTGTAAAGTTGTAATTTGTATTTAATTGTTTATTTTATACAAATAAAATTTCGATTTCTAGCCTTTCCAATTAATAGCATGTGATATATTTACATGAAACGATTGTTTGATATCATAAATACACCAGTTACTTGATGCAGAGTAAGCTGAGTTTGTTGAGATTACATAGATTGTTCAACTTAAAAGTAAAAGTAATAGTTTTAATTATTTAGAAATGTAATTTTCTACAAAGAAATATATTAATCATGCTACAAAAAGGATTCATGTAAATACTCCGCCAACATTTTTAGCATATTTTCATAACATATTTTCGAATAACATAATTTTTATGTAAATACAGCAAAAATTTTTATTACTTCTGCCTATATCGACGCTGTTCACAATAATGAACATTGTAACTCAAGATTTATGTTCAACGAACATTTCTGTTTCTCAATGTAAATAAAAAATATAGATTAGAATATAAATACCCTCAAAACTTAGGTTCAAAGTACATTTTACTAACATTAACATTGCAAAATAACAAAAAAATCTCAAAATTTTGACAACTATCTCGAAACATTTTCAGCTCTAAACAAGTTATACAGCAAACAAAAAACTATATGAAACATATCGCCACAATAAATAAGCTCAATAATTTATCAAGAACACACTCATCTTCATATTTTCGAAATCTTATTTTTCTTAAAAAAGGGATTTCCAACTTTTCAACACATTGAAATGAATTTCCAAAAAACCTTGTTTTTCGAATATATTAATCTGCTTTTGCCGACTTGCCACAGAAGTTTAGATTCGCAAAAAATCCTAACAATTTCAAGTTCAGTCACTATTCATAGCAAAAATGATGCGTATACATTTTTTTCAATCACGTTACAAAGATAACAACAAATGTTTGCAACTTTTATTTACACGGTTACTCTACGTATAATTACGAATTATTCGTTTGATTGTAATAAAATACTTTTCATACAAGCGTCTGTACACGAAGATAAGGATTCGGCGACTCAGTATGAGTCTTTTCAACGGATGGAAAATCGTCGATTCAGAATCCATGAAAAATTGAATATCAAATATCGCAGCAATGAAACCACTTCTTCCGTTCGATTTCAAACGAATGTTACTATTCTCATTTCCCTGCAAATGCGAAAGCATTTGCGAAACCAGTTGGTGCTAAACGGTGATCAGTTTGCCAGAGCAACAAAGGCATGGATGGAAATCAGGATCTAGGTTGCAGGTGTTGTTACAGTCCTTAATTTCAGTCAGGAGATCCAGGATTTCTATTACTTTAGGTTCCTTAATGTCGATTTCAGGAGTGTTTTCAGTGTTGCTCTCGTTCTGAACATCATCTGCTAAAAGTAAAAAATCCAATTTAATCCACTTCGTATTTATTTCGTCAAAGTTGTAACAAAATTAAAAAAATTCAATTCTAAGAGAATTTGATGTATGTATTAAACCTGAAATTTAGTTTAATTTAATTTAATTTACATATATCATTAATTAAAATACAAAAAAAATTTAATAGCAATAAAATAAATAATTTAATTTAATTAAGTATAATTTTAAATAAATGTATGAGAGACTAACTTTTGTTGTTGTTCGCCACAGAATTCTGAGCATTCTCCTGCGAATGCTTCATTTTTTCCTGAATCAGCTCTGAAACGAGAAGTTTGAGCTTGTGAAGCTGTTCCTGAAGTTGGTTCCTTTGCTCCAACAGAGCCTTATAAGTTTTTTCCTTTTCTCTCGCTCGTTCGTGAAGAAATGAACGTTGTTTCTGATACAGTGCGATATATTCTCCTGAAAAATATTATTTCGTAAGTAAAATTAATTCTGTATTTTACTTGTTAAAAATGTTTCATCTTTAATTTTTGAGAAAATGATGATTATATGTTGGAATCACAAACCAAATTTTCTACCAATCAACAATAAAAACTACCTATAGTTTCTGTTTCTCCTTGCAATTGCATAACAAGGTGTTCCAGTC
This sequence comes from Ceratoteleas bidentatus, assembly GCA_022817645.1. Taxonomy (NCBI): domain Eukaryota; kingdom Metazoa; phylum Arthropoda; class Insecta; order Hymenoptera; family Scelionidae; genus Ceratoteleas; species Ceratoteleas bidentatus. Next base: position 25,088 of record JABFPB010000424.1, read on the forward strand.
GCTGTTTTTCGTCAGTCAAATCAGCGACTTGCTCCATTGTTTGCTTGAACTTAGCTTCCAATTTTTTCAATGGCTCTGGAATGTTGAAAGATTCGTCTTCTTCCCCTTGCGATGTCTGCGTCTCGGTTGAAATTTTCCGAGTACCGTTTCTGCGAGTGTTGGCTGGCGAGATCTCAATCGTTTCGCTCGGAATTTCGTCCGATTTTACCACAGGATTTTCGCTTGATTCTTCCATGTTGATCATCGTTCGTGATCGAATATTTATCTGTTCGTTCAAACGTTGGTTGTCCTTCTTCAGCATCTCAATTTGTGCCTATACGAAAAGCATTGAAAATGTTATAAGAAATTCAAACCAATGGATTTCCTATACATTCGGGAAAATGTTGATAGAGTTTCTCCTAACTGATTTCAAAATGTAGAGTTCAAATTAATATTTAATCATATTTGATTCATATTTAATATTAATATCAAAGCCAAAGATTGCCTGTATTCTACTTTATCGATTAAATAAAAAATAATAACGTTGGACATTTTTTTATCAATAAATAAACAATCGGCTGATTAATCAGCTGACATACCAAAGCGTTGGTAAGTTCTTGCTGCAAAGTGCTTGCATGATGCGACTGAGCTTGGTAATGGTATATTTGGTCCTCGATTTGAGCGGAGCGCAGTTTTTCCTTTTCGAATTCCAAAAGAGCAGCTTCTTTTTCCGCCAGTTTTTCTTTCAACTCCTCCAGCTGACTTTCAACATCGTTTAGCATCACGTTCATTTTTTTCCCAATGTTTCTTTCCGCCTGCAGCTGCTCGGTCAACTCGAGTTTATCATTGCTCTGAAAGATATTGAAAATGTGAATCATAGTTTATATTGTTACATATTAATTATAACTCTTGATATATCGGTAAAAAAATGTACCAAAGACACGAAAGCATCGTGCATTTCGACCAGCTGATTTTTGAGTTGTTGATTTTGCGATACAGCTCGAGCTGCACCCTGTTGCTCACTTTCCAATGCAGACAAAAGCTTAGAAGTATCAACTTGCGGCTCATTTGGCTCCTGGAATTCTTGAAGCTGAAGCTTCAGCTGTTCTATTTCCAAATTCTGAAAATTTTTATTATATTAAGTTCAAAGAGTAAAGAATTATTGTTTTACAATAAAAATGCTATATAAATGTATCTGATCTGAACTTATATAACTTAAAACATTAATGAAAAATTATTGTTTCACCTTATTGTTCAATGTGGTTTGAAGAGATTCTTGTTCCATTACCAGATGATCAATATTTTTTGTTAAAATATTTATGCGTGCCTGGTGATCTTCACTCATAGTCATCGATTCCACCTTTTCCTTTTCTTTTTGCAATTGCTGTTCCATATCAGACAACCGTTGAATGAAACTTTCTTCTCGAGATTCAAACTCGGAAATTCGTTTGTTTGCAGTTTCAAGCTAAAACAATGCAGTTCAAGATTTCAGCTGCAAGCTAAATTTTGAAAAGTTACCCAGTAGCAGAAAATATTCCGAGTTCATTCTGAGAATATTCTAAATATATAAGTGGAATATTCCCATGTCTAAGAATATTTTGTGTCATTATGGTGTTAATGTAATTTTTTTGTTATTTTATATTATTGTACCTCTTGAGTAAGCTGCGCGAGTCTTTCATCCAATTGCTGTACATAACTCGTGTATTGTTTGCCAGCATCACTTTTCTCGTCAGTCAAACCTCTTATCGTTTCCTTCAGTTGAGCAATTTGCTTTTCATAACCAGCAACAGCGTTACGTTGGTTATCAATGTTTTGTGTATCTTCCGGAGAACTGGTCAACTGGTTATATGAAATGTGATGTACATATTTTTTATTTAATTTTATTAAAGTAATCATGATTTATCTTTCGAAATTATAGTTAACCCTCTTTCTATTCTAATATTTCCAGACAATTGAGTACTTATGACAGCCAGTCAAATGAATGGCCCACAACATATTTGAAATGATTGGCTGTTCCCTTTTCCTTCTCACACCTAAACATTTTCGATCAGTATGAGGGAAAGAGGGTTATTTGAAAATAAAAAGTATTCTTTACCTGTTGAATTTTCAAGTCACTCAGAGAAAGCAGAGCTACCTTTTCTTGTAACTCTTGCTGCAAGTTCAGTATGTCGTTATTTTTTACGCTCAACTTTTGATTTAGTTCTGAAGCTTCCAACTCTAAGTCATCTTTACTTTTTCTGCAAAAATAAACAACAAATAAAAATTTGAATATTTAATAAATGTAAATCAATTTTTGGCAAAGTAGTTGAAATTTGGTATAAACGGGAACCTTAGTTCAGAAAAATTATTGGCGAGCTCGTCGTAGCGGTTTTGCAACTGCTGACAAGCCTTCTGGACATCGTTATTATTGCTTCTTATGAATAATAGGTCCTTCTCCAATTTCGTGACTCGGTGCTGGGAAGCCTTCAGTTTGTCCAACAAATCTTTGACTTCATCTGAAACAGCAGTAAACTTCTTCAATAACCATTTAAGAAAAAATTGACAAAAAATGGATAGTTGTTTATCGATTCCAAATGTTTTTCAGTGATCCATTTCTGGTGCTTATCGTACTCGAATGATCTAAATTTATGTATAGTACCAGTTTTTTGTTGGTTGGCAGCTTCGTACTGCTGAAGCTTTGATGTCAACTCTGCTTTCTCTGCTACTAAGATGTTCGTAGTATGAGCGTGGATTTGCAGTTGCTCGTGGAGTGGATTTACTTCTCGGCTTAATCTTTCGTGAAACTCTGCATCCTTATTTCGTAATGTGTTTTCTAATTCCTGAACTCGATTTTTCTGCAATCACCAATATAGTGAAATAAATAAACGAAATAAATATCATTTTATAATTTGAATGACCAAAATGATCCAGCAGAATCATTTTGATTTTCAAACTCCACTGATCAAATGGATCTGAATTTAAAATACTCTTAAAACAAAATTCTTGCATCAGGGATTACACAAACATACTAACATATTGCGAAACTTCTTTCTGTAAATGGTCAACCAAGATCCGACTCTCATCTATAACTCTGGACATGCCATCCTGATCTATGACTTCTTCGCACTTATTTTTCAAGACATCCTGAATAGTGGACGACATCTGCAGCATCTGCTCCTTTTGCATCGCAAAAGAGTCCTTTATCGATTCAAACGTGGCCTGTACGTCGCCATCATGTTGCATCGAATTCAGAGGTGCACTGCATGTCCTGACACTGTTTTCAGGATGTTCTCTGAATTGTTCCTGAACGGGTTGCTCGTGGTTTGTTTGGGTGAAGACAACCTGGTTATTCGCATTTTGGCAGTCTGTGACTTCGAACATCATTGTAGATTGTGGATGACTGTTATCCATTGTAGATTGTGGATGACTGTTTTGGAAATGTGACGGTGGAATATTGTACACATTGGGGTCAGGAATGGCATTTTCTGTGTTATCGTGAGGATAGTTAGGGTCAGTAAAAAGGTTCTCCATGGCATTGCCTGAACTGTTAGGTACTGTGAAACTGTTTTCTATAGTGTTCAGGTTTTGCTGGTGGGCCATGTTGAAGTCTGGATAATGGGTTTCATTAACTGGCACATTTTCTGAATTCTGCACATTGTCCAACACATTCTGTAAATTATGAAATTGAGGGTTGGAAGTTAGTATTATATTTGTGAAATGTTGGTTGTATTATTCAACTTATAGAAACTTTAATTCTACGAATCTATCCCTACAAAAAATTGTGGGGAGAAAATGAAGAGAAAAAAATAGGATTTTTAGCATAATTCAGCATTCAGTAGAATTGAATGAAATTCATTTATCGGTTTTGAATGCTATAAAAAGTTTAATGAATTTCAGTTGGAATTCAATGTAAACTTTTTCGAAATATCAAGCTAAATGGAATTGAAAAGAATGAAAAAGAATTTATTTTGTCACTTTGAATTAAGATATTGGAATTGAACAGAAACGAATTATTTCAGAAGAATTCAATATGGGTTGTTACAAACATTGATAAATTACAGGATTAAAACATAGATAAATTAAAGGAATAGAATGAAATTAAAATTCAAGTTATGAGTTTGGAATCTTACTACCAAGGAATTCATATTTAACAATTAATTATGTGATTATTCTCTTTTTATATTATGTTGTATAAAGAGTCTATACCAGTGAATGAAATAAATAATTATTATTATTTTCTATTCATTTTTATCATGATATTTTTAATTAATAAAGACATTTCATACATTTAGTCAACATTAAGATATATTATTTAAATTACTGTGATGCATTAATGAAAGTATACAAATAGTTACTCTTCTTTTTTTAAATTAAATTGTTAATAATGTTAATAATGTATCAGTATCCTGGAAGAGAAATTACAATATTTATTAATAAAATTTTGATGTAATTTTAAACTTACTGAATTCCGAATAACAAAATTCAATTTTAAATAATAGAAATTAATAAAAAATAAGTACAAATACAAATACAATTTTTTATAATTTACAATGTATATATGATCTATTCATAGTATATTTTAGTTAAATTTAATACCCATTAAATACCTTTTTTATTTATACATCTCTATTAATGGAAAATGTGATGGAAATAAAAAAGAAAAAAAAATTATTTTTTAATCAAAACTTTAGCATCTATTCAAAATCAATACTTGATGCGAAAATCAATGATTAGCATAAGTAGTCACAGTCCTGTCATAACATATGTCATATCTACATCGCATTTGCGTTTTTCCAATAAGTCAAAATAATCATCGTACTTCCGTCTGAGCATTGTTTTGCTGATTCAAGTGGTTTTCCTGGGGTTGTTCCTTTTTGCTCCTTTGGTATTCTTTTAACTAAAACATAAACAAATCATATCTCTACAATCTGCTCAAATCGGTTGCATTACTCAACAACGATTTTCAATGTCGCAATAATGATTATCAGTATTTTTGTTATATTTGTTTATCCATTTTCTTCAATGTAAAACAAATAGAACATTCGTTACTAAATGACAAAGAAAGGAACGTCACAATATTTGACAGCAGTATGGAATACTGTACCCGTTTTCGTGCTGCAATGAGCTTCTCCTTGTTCATTTTTGCAATGGTCTGACGGTAGCCTCAACAATCGTAATAATTATGTACACAACGAGCAAATTGTTTCGTCGGTTTTACATTTTTCGACGAACCAAAACCGTCGGATTTTGACAGCGCAAGAGGTTAGGTCATTATTGCTTTGCCACTTCATCAAGAGTACACCACTTTACACGATTTCACATATAACATACATTGTGCTACAATCTACGTCAATTATTGTGCATGACTGCAGCTCTGTTCAGTAAGCGTTTTTAAGTTTCACAATGATTACGTGGCTTTGATTTGAGCGTAGCCAAGTGTTATTTTATACGAGGCCGTGTTCAGAAGTACTTATGTGAGAACTATGAAGAACGAGACTGCTTACTGATCTGATGTGTGTTGTCAAAGCAGTGTTGCCACCATAAAATTTTACGTGAGAATGTATGATTATGTCTGTGCAGATATCTATATACAACGAATAAGTTGTGCTATGTTTGTAGACAATAATTAATGTACGTAGTATTGGAACTATGAACAAATAAACTCTAATTGAAGTAATTATATTTTTTGTAATGAAAAGGATTGAACGGTTTCTAGATGTAGTGTTTTTCAATGCTGACTAAAAAATGTTGAAATAATTCACACAATTTTTCAAATGTGTATTTTATATCATTATATTAAGAGGGGAAGACGAAAGCGAAAACATCTAGTTGTGATAAATTTTAAATTTGTAATTAGTTATTTTAAGGAAAATAATTTATTAATATACTATTTTATATTTATATAAAATGTATATAGTATTTATAGAAAATGTAAAATTGGGTGAAATAATACACATTTTCAGATTTATATATTTTTTTTATTGCAAAACAGTGCCCTGACATTAAATATCATTCTTGTGATTTGCGTTTTTTTGTAATTTTTGGACTCGAGATTGTCTGATGACCAAAAATGTTTACTGATCCTTGTTTTCGCGCAGACGACGGGTGTTTGATCTGACATTAGCTCCGTGAACAGTGGAATAAACCCAGGCACCACCAGCTACTGTCCTTTTACACCTTTTGCAGCTCCAGATACCAACAACAGAGCGTTTCATGGCATCCTGAAAATATTAAAATTAGTTTTAATTTTGCACTTTTTAATAATATGTTAATAATTATAGTCTGTACTAAAGTTAATGACATTAATTAACAAAAGTTTAAGATCGAATATACCTTGAACGATATATAAATTATAAAAATCATTGGAAAAATTATTTTAATTTAGAAATATTGGTAACAAAGTAACATCTAATGTCTCTATATGAAAAAAATTCTTAATAATTTTGAATTTTAAACTAACTTTAATGCTGAAAATTGTGATAATTGAATCTTGCAAAATATATTGCAACTAAATGGTAGAATGCATATTTTTATGCAATAGAGAATTAGAAACTTTGCAAATGTTTTGAGTATAAAAATTTTATTTTGTAAAGCAAATACATACCTTTCCACAGAAGGAGCAGGAATAGGTGCTGTGTTGGGTGATTTCGATTTTTTTTACCATTTTCCTGAGGGAGGCACCATAACGGGTACCATATTTACCAGTAATTCCAACCTTCTTGGTACGCTTGGCCTAAGAACAATAAAACAAATTAGCATTAATGAATAAGATTGTCGAAATAATGTAAACAATGGCCTGTGATCAGTTAATATTAATTGGAAAAAATACATGAATTTATATTTAAACATAACCTCACTCAAATCTACTTTACAATTTGACACTAGTTTGATCTTTGATAGCCAAAAAAGTAACAAAGGCCATTTCTCAAATTCCAGCAATTTTTTTCTCTTTGAGAAATAGCTTATTAGTTCATTTTATTTCAAAATAAACTTATTATTTACCATTTTTGTGTGAAGAGTGTGTAACTCGTGAGCAATACAACACGAAAAAGACTGATTTAGGTTAGAGTACAGTAGAACCACACTGCTCGAAGCATGGGCGACACTGTGGCGGGTTATTTGAAATGGCAAGAGTAACCTTTTGTAAACAAATAAAGTAAATTCCATTTATTTTATTTGCCCTTTTTATTTTTATTTTTTTTTTAATTTGACTTTAACAATAACATTTTCACACAATTTTAAAATACTTTAAATTACACAAAATTTAATGTATGTATATTTAGTTATCAGTCGATAACTTACCATATGATAGTAGTATATATAGCACTGTATCGACAAAGGCAATGAAAGAAGAAATTATAATTTGGGAAAACAGAAAGTATATTTTATAGATGTTATAAAATTTGTGTGGTTGTATTCTTATTTCAAAGAATATCAAGTCTTACATAAAATATATAAACATTTCATGCGTAATATCGCGGCGGTACGTAAGAAGTGTTTGATCTGAAAACGCCATTTGAAACAGCTGTCAAATTTAGAACTATCTAACCAACGCGACTATAAACATAAACAAACGTGGATGAAAGGAACTAAACTATCAAGGAATAGGACTATTATTAGAAAGATTGACGTGTATAAAGGTATGTAATAATCAAAAGACATATTCGAATTTTTTTCGTAAAACTTTTAAAAGAAAAATATCACATTTCTTGATTAGTTTATGAATCTAACCTTAATAACACATGGAACATTTATGTTAAATTTGTTCAATTAAAAAAAGTTATTCTTGGTTGAGTTTACTTATGATTTTGTGCTAAATATATTATTACAGCTAAACTTGCTATATATATAATAATACACTAATATAACTACTATCAACTATATATATAATATACATATATTATATGTTATATTTTATTCGGATAATCAGAACGAAGAAGTCCATCATTTTTCAAATTTATAATTTTAATATTTATAATTTTTTGCAGAAGGACATCATGGGGAAAACGTCCAAAGATAAGCGTGATATTTATTACAGACGAGCAAAAGAAGAAGGGTATCGAGCACGTAGTGCATTTAAACTTTTACAAATAGAAGATGAGTTTCAAATATTCAAAGGTATACTTAAAAAAACGTTTCTATTAAAATCTAAATGTAGATATAATGAAATCAATCTAATATAAAAACTTACATGTAAAAATGTATATTTTAGGTGTCAAAAGAGCAGTTGATCTATGTGCTGCACCAGGAAGTTGGTCCCAAGTTTTATCTAAAAAACTGAAGTATACCACAAGCATTTTGATATTAAATGAAAACCATTTCATGACTATCTACTGATCAATAAATTTTTATTTTTCAGTGAAAAAAAAGATCAGTTGACCGAGTCAACTGATCCAGCAGTGATTATCTCCGTCGATTTGCAAGCAATGGCACCATTGAATGGGGTCATTCAAATTCAAGGAGACATCACGAACGTCAATACGGCGAATCAAATAATTTCTCATTTTGGAAATGAAAAAGCTGATTTGGTTGTTTGCGATGGTGCACCAGATGGTTAGTTATTCAAATTTACCACTGAATTTATCTTACAGTTATTTCATTGAGATTTGATAAAATAATTATTCACTTTTTTTCCTGAATTACAGTAACAGGACTACATGACATGGATATCTATATCCAATCTCAACTTTTATTAGCAGCTCTCAACATCACCACCTACATTCTTAAACCGAATGGCACCTTTGTAGCCAAAATTTTTCGATCAAAAGACGTGACTTTACTTTACTCTCAACTGCAAATGTTTTTCAAGCGCGTGTACTGCGCAAAGCCATTCAGCTCGCGAAATTCGAGTTTCGAGGCTTTTGTTGTGTGCAAAGAGTATTGTCCCCCGGATGGATATGAGCCGCATATGCTGAACCCACTTTTGACTCATCAGCCATACAATATTGATGAACTAACAGGCGTTAATAAATATGTTGTTCCTTTTGTAGTATGCGGCGATTTGAGTCAGCCGGACTCTGATGTATCTTATTCATTGAATGTAAGTGTTTTTACGTTTCCCTAGTAAAAAGAATAACATATTGCCAATATATTGACACAAGAAGTTTTCAATGTATTGCAAATATATTGAAAATATTTTGAAAATATATTGCCAATATATGTTTCTTTTTACTATGATTATGATCTTAAATTTTTATAATCATTCAATTTTCAATCACTAAACTGAATTAAAATTAAAAAATTTAATTGATTCAGTAAATTATTTTATTTTAATGGTTTCTTAAAAATAAAAATAATATGAAAAATTTCATACTTTGCGATTCAGTCTAAACTTGCATCATGGGAGTGGTTAGAACCAGCTCGAAACTTTAATGACTTAATAAACCATTTTATAAGTTGACTTGATTTTAATGATTAATTGATTGCAGCTTGAGGGCAAAGACTTTGAATATCATGAGCCAGTTCAAACACCCATTGCTCCGCCATATGAGAAGGTTTTGGGCTTGCTGGATAAAACTGTTCTGGGAAAACCTCACGGAAGTTTTGTTGAACATAAGTCGCCGACACTTGACGACGAAAAAAAAGCAGATAATGACGATGTGCCAAACAATATTAGTAATAAATTGGCTGATTTACATTTAGACACAACGAATCATGATTAATTTGCAATACAATAACAATAAACACATTTTCCATTTTATAACTCGTGTAAATTATTTATTAAATTTAGTTAGAATATATTTTATAGAATAGAATTTTATTTGAATTTTATTTCGAATTTTATTTGAGTAGACATTTATTTTATTGTTTTTTTTTATTTAATTAATTTAATATAATTAATAAACTGTAATGTAATTGTAAAATTGAAGTTAAACATGAAAGGAATCGTGGTAATTTTTGTCATATATGTCGGTACACAGAAATTCAGCCTCAAAAACTTGATACTGATCCTACAGATGTCTCTCTGTGTCCTGACGTTTCTACGGAAGTTCGAAACTGTTTTCGGATTTCCTTTGGTGATACGAAAAATTATGTTCCTATTTTTATTATAATTATTGCAACATTAGATATTGCAACATTACTCAGAAAAATTATTAATCGCAAATAACTAGATTTATTTCAGTAAGTTCTAAACTTTAATTCATTCCTTCATTTAAATAATCTTTATATTTAGTTGTGCCAAACAAATTCTTTATTTGAGTCAGCTAAGCGCTGTTTCAATTTAAATTTAGAATTCGTTTACAAATAAATTACATATTTAGTAAAAATACAAAAAAGTTATTTATTTAGGACAAATACATTTATTTTAATCTACTATATAATTTTTCTGAATCTCGATTTTCCGGAAATTCAAACGCTGCAGTGTAATTGCACAGATATCCTGAATAATTGTACACTCATATGTTTGAAAACGGTACATTATTATTTGGAGTTCTCACTGTTCTCAGTGAGTCACACATAATCAGGAGATTGGAAAGTAAATAATCATCCGATAAATTAGTTCACACTGACGTACGTCTGCCGTGTTTCGCGTCGATGTAACGCCGGCCACGTAAAAGATGATTCAAGTGACTTTGTGATTCATTCGAACTCAGACTGGAACGAATTTAAAAAATTACGAAAAGTGTGAATACGTTTTCAATTGTTAAAATCAATTGTTTTAATAAAAAATGTTAATTAAATTTATTAATTATTTTAGTTAACAAATTTGTTGAACTAGCATTTATACCAATTTATAAGCAAATAAACTGAGCCTTTATAAATGGCACGATTAGAAGATATAATGTCAAAATGGATTAAAACCGAAATCCAATCGCATCACCCAAAATAAGAAAATTATACAAATCAAATTTCATGTCAAATGTTGGGGTCAATTGGTAAATGTCACTAAACGACATCGAGCAATTTCGGCAACAAAATTATAATTTAATACAAAATTGCGACAATTTCACTTTAAATATGTTTTCTCAGACAAAGTTCGTTTGGTTTTAATCAGTTTGGACACTTCGTTTTCCAATTAAGAGATAGTAAGATCCGAAAGTTAATCAAATTACTAGAAACGGACCATGCCTTGATGACTGATGTTTGGGGGCTGAAGTAATCATTATCGTTGATTCGTTCCATCAAGAAGGGGAATCGTAATGGCATAACGTTCACGTGGTCATAATATTTGAGCGGACATTGTGGGAAATTACCGTTTTCAGCGTCTCAAACATTTTTTTTACACGTTTAATTAAATTGGAAACATGATTTAACATTTCGAATCGTATACTCAGCTTCAAAATGTTTTGAAAATGAAAAAGTTGTTAAATTTTATTTGGTAAAATGGAAATCTTTTTTATTTTACAACTTTTTATTTGGTAAAATTAAAATCTTTTTTATTTTACCACTTTTTTTTGGTAAAATGAAAATCTTTTTTATTTTACCAAATTTTATTTTTTATTTTTATTTTACAAAATTTTTATTTTATATTTAATGAATTCTTTTCAGTTTAAATAAATTATACTTGTTATTTATAAATTGTTCATTATATTATTCAATTATGCCATTTTCCTAAACGTACTTTTGTACGTTTATTTTTCATTAGCATAAGTGATTCACGCGTAACAGCAAATCAATTCAACATGTTAGGAAAAATGATTTCCAGAGGAACCCATCTGTTAAAGATGTGAAGGGCCAACGCTTTAATAACAATATCTTCAATTTCAAGCTGGCTGCCTCGATTCGGGGGAGTACAATCTGTAAAGTATGCGCGCAATTTTTAACATCTGTCATAATGTATCTCGGTGGCGTGGTGCATGTCTCGTGGAAAAGGGGATCTGCTGAAATTAACGTTAGATTTCAGTTCCCTACTCGAATTAAGGAATGGGGTGCACGCGAATATACGTGGATGCACGTTTTCTTCCCCTTCGGCCCCTTTACTCTACTGGAGCATGCGAAAAACATTCCTACTCAATACGATAAATTGCTCCAATATTAACAAAAAGATTTATGGGACACTATGTAATGCATCAGTGCAACGAGTTTGCAACTGGCAAAAATTAAATGAATTCGATCTCGTTGATATCGTGGACTTATCGATTTTATTATATCTGTGCAATATTAAATCGGTTGATATTTTTGCACAAATTCAAACAATATAACGTTTTCCATGGTAAAATTTCCCACTATTTACGCCCGTGTTTAAATCCTCGGTTAATTACGGAAAAAACAGCCTTTTTTACGGGTGATTACGGCCGAAAATAGCTGAAAACGGCGGTTTACGTTGCAAAAATACGGTTATTCTGTCGGAATCAGCCGGAGAAGTATTTACACTTTTCCGTCCTAGGGCGTTTTGGAAAAAGTGCATTTTTGCGCCATAAAATATCGTTTTACCATGGATGCAAATCCATGGTACAGAAACACAATTTTTTGTTTCATCTCCCTTTGTACAAAATATACTGTTTCGGCACTGTGTGAAAACACAATTCTTTCGCAAGTCTATGTCGATGAAACAGATATTTTTTGTATCAATGTGAAAAGAGCTGTTTTTCCATGTAATTAATCTCCCCCCCCTCTCCAAACAACTTATTATCACCCCCGAAACAGTCAAAAATTTCGTTGTAACTTTCCTGTTACGTGACAGGAGAGTCACAAGTGACTCACACGGGAGTCACTGGTTTGTCACGAATGCGTCACTATTTCTGCCTCAACGCGACTTAAATGTGAATTTGACTTTTTACGACAATGCAACATCTCAGGACGGTCACATAAAGGTCACAAACAAATCATAAAACGTCACATAGCAGTCATATAAATGTCAAGCAAAAGTAAAAAAAAAAATATTATTTAAAAGTTTCACAAATGTCACGTAAAAAAGCACTTAATTTTTAGAAAACTGAATATATAGAAACCTGGAAAAAATCTGAAATGGTTTGTTGTAAATGATAAGTTGTAGTATTTTTTTTACATAAGATGGGACCTTCACAGCTGGGATTCGAACCCATAACCTTTGACGCAGATGTCTGAAAGTGTAACCATTCGGCCAAAGTCATTATATTATGAACAGCTCAGAAGTTTTAGTTAATAGACTACACCCATATAGAAATCGAACATGGAATCCACGTGGATTCTACGTGGAGGAACATTCGGGCTTAAATTCGACACGTAGATTCCACGTCGAATCTACGTGTTTTAGAGGTATGTCTGTTAGGGCAGTGAAACGATGAGAATCGACTAACTACAACTTCAGAACTACTGAAAGTAAAAGACTTTGGCCGAGAGATTGCACTACCAGACTTTTGCGTCAAAGGTCATGGGTTCCAATCCCAACTATGACGGATGGAGTTTATCACCTGAATATAAAAAAAAAAAAAAAAAAAAAAAACTTCGACAATGCGTCGTCTGCGGTTGTTAAAAATCGGTTCAGACTTGCCAAAATTTCTATAATTTTTTCCTAAAAATTACGTAGTCTTTTACATGACATTTATAAGACTTTTATGTGATATTTTTGTGACTTTTACGTGACCTTTATTTGACTATTGCGTGATGTCTTTGTAGCTTTTATGTGATCTAATTTTTACAGTCCTGAAACATCGCATTGAAGCAACAAGTCAAAGTCACATTTGAATTACGCTAAGGCGTATATAGTGACGCATTCGTGACAAACCAATGACTAAAATCTCCGGCTGATTCCGACAAAAAGCCGTACTTTTGCAACCCAAACGATTGAAAATGGTTGTTTACGTTGCAAAAATACGGCTTCTTTTCCGTATTCAGCCGGAATCAGCTGGAGATATTTACCCGGGAAATCATATAGATTTTTTTGTTCTACCTGCACAAAAATGACTTTTTCGTGTGCATGGAAATTACTCTCCGTCCTTTCGGACGGGTGGAAAGTTGCAACGTTTCATGAAACGTTGCAGGAACGTTCCAGAAACTTTCTGAACGTTACAAAACCGTTTCTCAAACGGTAACTTGTCCGCCAATAAGAAGTTTCACGAAACGTTTTGTAAACGTTTCAGAAGAGTTTCTGAAACGTTTAGGAAACCTTTTTCGAAAAATATCGTTCGAACTTGAAACGTTTATGAAACGCTTACGAAACGTTGCTGCAACGTTCAAAAAACGTTGTGGAAACGTTCCTGAAACCTATTCGAAACGCTTCAAAACGTTTCAGGAACGTTTCTTAAACCTCCAGGAAACTTCCCAAGGATCGAACGTTCAAAAAACGTTAGGTGAACGTTTCTATTGCGGTTGTGTAAACGTTCCTGGAAAGTTCCGAAACGTTT
>JABFPB010000425.1:0-18405 GCA_022817645.1 Ceratoteleas bidentatus
CCTAAAAAAGTTGGGAAATTTGATAAAAACGATCCTGGCAGGATCGCCATAGCAGAAATGACGATCCTGGCAGGATCGCCATCGCAAAAATGACAATCCTGGCAGGATCGCCATAGCAGAAATGACGATCCTGGCAGGATCGCCATCGGAAATGAAGATCCTGGCAGGATCGCCATCAGAAATGACGATCCTGGCAGGATCGCCATTTCTTAAACTTAAAACTCGGTTTGAAATTGAAGAAATGGCGAAGTTTAAGTAATGTTTTAATTCGCCGACGTACAGAAACTGGTTTTTGAGTTCCTGGAGTTGCGTGGCGTTTTCGTTGCGCACCGCCGAAGTGTACTGGAGTTCGCGCATCTCGACCCTCCAGTTCTTCTGCGAGACCTTGGAGACGAGGTACGGCGACTTGACGGCGATCTGCCGGACGCCGTCGTACCATTCGGCCGGCCACATCCGCACCGGAGACACCGGAACGAATTCCATCAGCACGCAATAGAGCCAGAAATCTTTGAACAGTTTGAACATGCGCTGTTGCGGCTGCGTGATGGGCGGCAAACGACCCACGAGGATCGCTATCACGGGAATAAGTGCTCCCAGGTTTCCGGCACTGCTCATTGGTTTCTGTTAGGAAAGATATTTTCAGAATAAACTGTTTTTTAGAGTTAAAAGACTCTAAAAATTGTTTTTAGAGACTATTTCGGGGAAAATTATGACAGTGAAGTTTACAGTGCTCGTCAGATTTTTGGGAGTCTTGTTGCTCATCCGTTTGCCTTCGAGGCCCTGAAACACAAACAACTCGAGGAGTTTCAGTAGCAACTCGTTCAACTCAGCTTCGCCTTCCATGTTCGCAGCTATGTCCGCGAAAGCCTGGGTGATTGCAGTTGTGATCTGAGTGTGGTACTGTTTATCGGCGTACGATTGTACGAGGAGAATCATGATCTGGTTGCGGGTTGAGCTGTTCTGGACGGTCTACGAGAAAAACAAATTTTAGTAACAGAAATTACAAAACCTTGTAAATTTTAAGAAGCTTCTTGTCAGAGTTGGGCAGTATTTAGAATCTACTTTTGGGATATCGGTAATCTAAATTTTAGATTATCGATGTCCCAAAAGGAGTACTTTTCCGTCATCCTTCGCGATGATCATGTACGCCAGCTGCTCGATGATAAGGCAGACCAAATGCGGCTGGTTGGGCATCCGCGTGAAATGCCGCACGAAGAACTGGAAGATGATGTACTCTGTCTTCGGAGTGTCTCTCAGCGTTACCGCCACATGGCCCAGCATTGCCACGATGTTCGTCCAAATCAACGTGTTCACCGAGTGCTTCTTAAGCTTCTCGTTGTCACTGTAAACGCCGAGAACACTTTGACGAAAGACTTTCAGTGAGAATTCAACGAAAGACAAACGACGAGATCAAACACCGGCCAAGTTCGGATCCGTGGTGGAAAAAAATCAGACATTTTTCAGGTTTTTTCAGAAGAATTCTTCTCTGTTCCTCAGAAATGAAGACCCTGGCAGGATCGCCATCACAGAACTGACGATCCTGGCAGGATCGCCATCAAAGAAATGACGATCCTGGCAGGATCGCCATTAAAAAAGCCAGAAATTGTCTCCAAAAAGCCCAAAATTCCCAATTGTTTCAGTTTTGCAGAATCATTGGGGGTCTTTTCGAACGAATTTTCAGACTTTTGCAGAATTTTTTTCCACCAGGAATATCAGGACTGAAATAATAGATAAACCGAACTTAGACCGTTGAGAGTGACAAAAAGAGGATAAAGACAATACGTTTCATTGGTTCCAACGTTGAACCATTTTGTCGAGACATTGGTAACGAGTTGTGGCACGCAATCGGATTCGATTTGCTGCACAGCCTGCAGAGCGATGCAGAGGTTCCTTATTGCGGCATTGCGTAAAGTCTCAAACGCCAGTTCGGAGGCAGTCGGAGGCTGCGGCGTGTCATCGGCTCTCTGAAATACTTTGGGAGAGACAAAAAATTACCTTTTATCAAACCGGAATTAGATTAGAATTACTGCACCGTTTATATTTATTGAATTAGGATATTAGAAAATGTGAAAATCTGGTCAACTGTCCAGATTCTCAGAGAACTTAGAATTGTTTATGGTTTGACTTTCGGTAAAGATAAAAATACTGAAGTCAGAGTAAAATTGTGGTTATTTGATTTCATACTGATTTTAATCATCCAATTTAAGAAATCGCCCTTCTTACATCTCTCATTGTTCTGCTGATGCAGCTTCAGCAAAATCGGCGAAGGGTTAATGAGAAAGTCACGCAGACTGCAAATCGAGGTACTGGCGATGTTCGGGAATTTCTGGGCGAATTTTCCCAGCCCGTCCAGGCAAACCAGCGACAGAGGCATGTACGCCAGAATCTTATGTCCGTCGTTAGAGTTGATCTTCTCTGTGAGTCGATTGCAAAGAGTGTCAGCACCTGAAAGAGGACATTCATTTTGGACGGAGAAATTTAATTCCGGTCAAATTAGTCGGAAGAAAGAAGAACCAGAACAAGCTTGGATTAGCCACTCCTACACTCCTTTACAATTGGAATACTCCTTTTAATTGGGGAGAATATTTTAATAAAAATGCAGTTTTTAGTTATAGGATTTATAGTTAAAGTTTGAGAAATTGGTAAGATAGGAAATCACACTTTTGGCATGGCCTTAAAGGGGCATATACATTTTGTTTAGGGCTGCTGTTTATAAGAAAAATGTATTAACATTAGATTTTTCTTGACGAAACAAAATGCATATGCCACTTAAACTAAGCACAAATCGCAGCAAAGTTAAGCTGTTAGTTGAAAGGGTCGTGCACTCGAAACCAGACTCAATCGTCGTAATACCCTCTCCAATGAGAATGGATCTGAAGTCAGCGATGAGCGCGCTCAAATCGAACTCATCGCGCTCTGCAAGCACATTGATATCACATTTTAGTCAGCGCTGCGTTCCGAAAATAAGTTGAACTAATCTCCAAAAACTTCAGGGGGAATGGCATTGACTTACACTGCTCCATTGGATCGAAAGTTTAAGAAATGGCGATCCTGCCAGGATCGTCATTTTTGATGGCGATCCTGCCAGGATCGTTTTTTTCGAATTACATGTCTTCCATTCCTATGAGATTGTTATAATTAAGTGAATAATAAAACAGAATACAGCTTGGTAGTAATGTCATTCCCATCTCAAAATGAAATAAATTGCAAAGTTAGCATGAATAGACACAAATATGGTACAACATTGACAGTAAAAGAAATATTCTATAAAAGTTTATGCAGCATTAAAAGAAACGTTCTATAAACGTTTATACAATATTAAAAGAAACGTTTATATAACGTAACAGAAACGTTCTGCAAACGTATATACAACGTTAAAAGAAACGTTTCACCGACTAACAGCGAATCTCACCGATTTCATCGCCGATCGCCCAGACCAGCAGGTCGACGCATGCGGCGTTCGCCATTACATTCATCTTAAAACGGTTGACGGTTTTGAAGTCGGTATCAATGTCCTCGCGTTCGCTCGCGTCATGTTGTTGACGCGACTGGAGAACCGTCTGACCAGAATGAAACAACCCCTTCATGAATTCCTGGATGTCTCTAGTGAACGGTGCCGGCAGGTCGTGTTGGTCCTGCAGCAGTTCCCTCAGAAGACCAACCATCACGAGGTTCATAGTTTCGCTGAAAGTCCGGTAGGGGAAGATCTGAATCTGCCCCGATAGGTAGACCTGATATGCGAAAGACTGTTAGAAGTTTCCACATTTTCGTGAAGTCTAATAAATTAGACTGGAACTTGACTTAAAAAATGTAACTTGCAACGTTTCGATGAAAAAATTACAAGTTCCTAGTTAGGTCTTAGGTCGGAGGTCAAATCTTCCTTTCTTTAAATCCTCTTCCTCAGATTTTCTCAGAAATTCATATTAAATTTTCTTGGTAGAATCGCAGAAATGACGATCCTGGCAGGATCGCCATCAGACATGACGATCCTGGCAGGATCGCCATCAGAAACGACGATCCTGGCAGGATCGCCATCAGAAACGACGATCCTGGCAGGATCGCCATCAGAAATGACGATCCTGGCAGGATCGCCATCGGACATGACGATCCTGACAGGATCGCCTTCAGAAACGACGATATTTAATATAAAAACAACCCAGATCAACATTGCTTTCCTCAAAGTTACCCCAGGGTCAACTCTGAGCGACTATGGTTCCTCTGAGTTCCCTCGGGAGCTGACTATGGGGAGTGCAGTATTGTCTGGGAAGATATTGAGATTAAAACATTTGTTAATCTTAGCAATTCAGCCATCACCTCCTCCGCCTCTTTGTCCAAGAAGTCCAAAATGTCCTTGGTAAGCAACTTCTTCGCCAGCACCAGAACACTCTGCAGGTGCACCACGCTGAACTGCAAACCCTCTTTATGCTCCGAGCTCTCATTGCAGCGCATCTGCGGGAACTGGTTGAAGCTCGATCCGTACTTGTTGAAGAAGTAGGTGGAGGGGTCGTAGGGAACCGGCATGTAGGAATGGAACGAGGGTCGCTTCAGCGGGGAGTACTCGTGCTCCATCGGCAAGCAGGGCAACTTGCCGTCGACGCTGAGCTGCGGGTTGTTTCCGTAGCTGAGGGAACGGGACATGGTGGTGACGGTGGAGAGCCGCTTGCCGTTGGGGCAGCAAGGCTGGGCCTTGTCCGAGGGGGAGGGGGAATCCGGCGGGGGGAAGAGACGGCAGAGGAGGGGCGGGTCGGTGTAGGCGAATCGGCCCATGGACCTGGAGAGCCCGATGAGGACCGGCACGAGGACTTTGCAGAGAGACACTGGAAAGGGGAGGGAGGGCCGAAGTTATTACTTTTGCGACGTGGTTTAATTATTTATCGGTAGGGGGTGGTAGAAGGCTAGTGTTGAAGAATGAGACGTCTCTTAATGTGGGTCTTTTGCTAGGATTTTTGTTATTCGAATCCTTTTGTTTGGGTGAATACAGTTCCTGGCAGGATCGCCAGTATTGTTTGTCATGAATACAGATCCTGGCAGGATCGCCATTTATCGAATGGGGATAAATTCGATCCTGGCAGGATCGCCATTTATCGAATGGCGATAAATTCGATCCTGGCAGGATCGCCATTTATCAAATGGAGATAAATGCGATCCTGGCAGGGTCGCCATTTATCGAATGGCGATAAATTCGATCCTGGCAGGATCGCCATTTATCGAATGCTGATAAATTCGATCCTGGCAGGATCGCCATTTATCAAATGGCGATAAATTCGATCCTGGCTCGCCATTTATTAACAAAACTAACAAAACTAACAAAACTTGAATGTTTCAGACTTTTTGCTGCGCAGTTCTGTAAACTGCGGAATCATTGCAAATCGTGTCGAACAATTATGGATATTGTTCGAAGATGATTCTCACATTTGGCCGGCAGAGAGCGTGCGCTGTCCTGGTCCTTGCAGCCCCTAATTAAATTGGTGAGCACAGCGAGAATCTCGACCTGCGTCGACACGATGAGCTCGCTGACCTTGGGGCTGCGCGCGGCAACGTCGCTGAGCAGAGTGTTGAGGCAGAAGCTGAAGCGCTCCGCGGTGGGGATGCGCTCGGTCGGCATGCTGACCTGCTCGTCGATCCAGACGGCCTTGGATAGGCCCCGGAGCAGTCGCAGAAGGTACGGGAGGATGCGGTCCGTGTGCTGCAGCCCGGACTCGATGAAGTAGATGCCGAGGGCGATGGTGGCATCCTGACTCCGGTGGTCCAGGCGGAACACACCGGAGACCTCTTGCGGACATCGCTTGAAGAGGGAGTTTACCTGGAAGTGGGGTTGAGAGGGTGATAATGATTAAGGGGAGGTTTTCCGATGGAATTTTTTTTATTTTAATTTTTTCGTTGAGTTTGTTATCTCCTGAATTTGAGAGTCGGTCCCAGTTTCAGTCTCTTGAAAATAGAAGGCATTGAAACTGGGTTACATACATGTCGACAGATTCTAGAGGACATTCTGTAAGAATGCAGAATCGCCATTTATTGAACATGACTTTCAAAATTGAATCATAAAACCTTGAATTAGTAAATTAACTTCAGAAATAGAACTTTTTTAGTGAATTTTTCGAATTTACTCGTCTATTCAGATACAGATACAGATCCTGACAGGATCGCCATTTAGCAAACTAGGAAACCTTCAAACTTGACCCATAAAACAATCAACGACTGGATTAACTTCAGAAGTCAAATTTTTCGAGTTGATTTTTCGAATCCTCTATTCTATTATCCAATTTATGAATTGAAAATTATACAGTTCTATTCCTTTGAATGCGCTTTAATGAAAAATGTGTTATGGAGTATAAATAAATAAATAAATGATAAGCTTTGAGTGAGAACTTGTTTAGTGTTAAATTGGAATCCAAATTATATGTTTCATGAGTTTTCAAGCTTAAATCATGCAAAATGACTTTGAGATAAATAATGTAAATTGAGAAATATTACATAATAATAAATATTGATGTCTAAATAGTAAACTTTCATATCATTTTAAGCGACATGAAGCTATTTTTAAGATATTTAAATTTAAAGTTTCTAAAGCCATTATCACGTATTTACTTAGAATATTAATATTTAATTTTTCAAATTTTTAAGTATCTCTACATACATCATTTTTCAGCAATTTTAGCGTCTAATATCTCGGCTTCTATGCACTCGAAATGCTTGGGAATTTGGCAAATCAAATAGTAGCCTCGAAATAAACCAGATTTAAAGTTTCATCGATTGTTTATTATTTAAACTCAAAATCACTACACTAATTATCCGATACGTCAAAATATTCCTGGAAAATATGAACCTACCCATCTCCCTCAAATTCCCAACTTCACAAATCGCTCCTCTTTAATGCAAAATCGATAAAACCGAAATCATCAGGTCCCTTCACATAACCTTGATCCAAAAACCGATTAATCCGTCTGACTCACGCGCGTCAAAAATCGAAGATAACCGCCTCCCAGATCCCAGTGACGCAACGCTCGAAAACGTAAACAACGAGCCGACTTCGCATCGATCCGAGTGACGTCGCGCAGATATCGAGTGTCGCAAAAAAAAGTATTATAGAACAGGGCCTTTTCCGGCGGAAAACGGCGAACGTCAGTTGCAACGTCGAGCGAGCAAAAAGTCGACCTTGAATGCCACGGCTTTTTTTTTTTTTTTGAGATTGAGGTTAGGGATTGAGGTTACCTTCTCCCAGGGTGTCGGTGTGATGGCCGCGAGGCAGCGCGCCAGGTGCTGCACCGTCCTCGCGAAAAACACTCGCTCGTTCGCTGCCATCCTATCTCACATATTGCGGCCCGATCGGACCTTCGGTTCGCGCGACAGACGGCGAACAACTGACATTTCGCCAGTGCTGCCAGCGGTGCCAACTTCGCACCAGAAAAGTCGCGGTTTTGGGATGGGAAAGTCTCTAAAAGGCGCGGGAATGATTTGAAATGATTGAGTTTCGATTGCAATGAAATCTCAGGGAAATTGCGAATGAAAAATGCAAAATTCCCAATAGATTTTGAGAAAATCCAAAAGAGAAAAGTTTTAATACACATTTTCATTATAACGAATTTATTAAACATTTCCTATGGATTCCTGATATTTTATTTCCGTAAAAATAAATATTCTGAAAATCTCTGAAAAACTCTGAATAACTCTGACAATTACTCTGAAAATCTTTGAAAAAGTCTGACTTTGTATTTCTAGAAACCTGTAATATCGGTAACAACACTTTACTGCCTTAAGCAAAAACAAGTCGAATGCGCCATCTCTTAGCATCGAGTGTAACTATCGTATAGCAATTCGGGGATTTCCAAAGTGAAACCGGCGAAACAGTAACAGTCGAGTTTCAGTCGTCGTAAAGTTACGGCGAGTTACAAAAATCGGTTTTGACAAAAAAGAAAACAAAGGAACTAAAACTGGTTACAACTAACAAATCGCCATGAAACCGATTGTCGCAAACAAAGGTAAGTAACAACGAATAAAACTCAAAATAAAAAAAACAGTAATAGTAACAAACTTTAATTCAATCCAATAAATTACAACAATTTATGCATTCATTTTTTTAACCTCAAAATATCAAATTTTCTAGTGAACTTAAACAATGAAATAAACAGTGAATTGAAAACTACAGTTTTTTTTTGAAAAAAGTGTATTTACAAATAGTATGACATAATCTCGAAGCATAAATCCAATTTTGTGCATTTCTTTACATTTCTTTTTATTTCTTGACTAATTACACTAAGTTATAATTAATTCTATTGAAATAATTACTTAAGACATTTTCAGTTAGCAACTTCATTTTATTTTCAGTTTCCAATTATGGCTCTCAAAAATCGGAAAAATTTGACGCCACTTTTGCCAGTTTTTTCGGCTCTCCACTTTTTTCCGATGTAACAATAGTTATTCAAAACGAGAAATATGCCGTCCATAAAATTATTTTATCGGCGCGTAACAAAAAAATTGCAAGCATGATCGAGAAATCTCGATCCCCAAACTCAATCATTATTGATAATTTCAACTCAGTCGATTTTGGAGTTTTTCTTCAATATCTATACTCTGGAAAAATTGATTCGTGGAATATCAACGAGCACATTTTGAGAATCGCCACGAAATTTGAAGACAAAAGTTTGCTCGACATTTGCTGCCGACATTTGGCTCGCAATATCTCGAAAGGCAATGTGATGTCTTTTTTGAATGTGGCGATTGAGACCAATTCTGAGACGTTAATGAAACACACCTCGAAATTTATAGCAAAATATTACAAAGAAATGTCCCAGGAGGACTGTTTGTATCTGATTTTTGAAAATCGCGACAAATGTTCTGCAGTGATTGACGCGTTTCAGGATATTTTAATTACAGGTTTGTTGCTACACAAATATATTTTAATATATACATTTTGTATTTATTTGAATTAAAAATACTAAATTATTGGTATTTTTAATTCAAATAATTTGTTATTCTTTATTTTTTTATTTTTATCTTTATTTTTATTGATTAATTTCTTCTTTTTTTCATAAAAGATACTTTTTTTCAGAAAAAAACAAAGAAAAGATAAAAACAGTGACTCCAAATTTCGAACACTTTTTTGGAGACGATAAGCTGTCGGATTTTGAGATCATTGTTAAGAACACAAAGATAAGTGCCCACAAGCTAGTCTTGGCTTCAAGAAACAAAGTATTTGCAACTATGTTCCAGAATGGTGGAAAAATGAAAAGTGTAATGATCCCCGACTTTGAACTTAAAGATTTCAAAGTTTTTATAAAATTTCTGTACACCGCAAAAATAAATCCAGATGATATAAATCACAATGTGATGAAAATTGCGGAAAAGTATTTGGATGAAGAGTTGCAAAACATTTGTTATGAACATCTGTTTTATTCATAGGAAAGACGTCGTGAAATTATATTCCAAGTTATATTCCAAGTTGTTTCCAATTTTGCATTTGTTTGTAACTTTATTCACAAATATTTAGATTTATATTACATAATACTATATTTGTATTAGTATATGTATTACATATGTACATTATAATATATTTTTCATTCATGTTAAATACATTCACACTAGTTTAAGAGAATAAAGAATTGTTGATTGGAACAATGGCATTCCTTTACTTGTATCCCTAGATGGCGCTTGAACGATAACATCGGTTTCATATTCCATTGATATTGGTTCGGGGTTTTTCCGAAGTCTCTTTCATGGAATCGCATGTTGTTTTTATTTTATTAAACAGTGCATATGATGTTGGGAGTACGTAGTGGTTATTGTGAAAATGCCAGGAAATCATCAGAGACTCTACGTTCCTAAAAAATAGGTGGTTTATTTGTTAATATTAAATTCTAATTTAGTTAAAGTTTTATTCAGTTAATATCCCGTATAAGTATAGATAAATAAATAAATAAATAAAATTATTGAAAAAAATTATTGAAAAAATTAGAGACATAAGCCAAACGAGACGTTTGGCTGAAATGAAATACTAACCAACACATCTTTTGGTTGAACATCGAAATCATCATGATGACTTTTGAACCGTTTTCCAAATCGGAAACTTGCGAAATTGGCAGCTTTCCCATAATCTTCTGCCAGGAATTTGCGTAATCTGTCGAATCGGAAATTGGATCTTAATCTAGTTCACATCTTTTCACATTTTTTTACTTTTTCGAATGTTGAAAGAATTCTTTATTTAACGTTTATTATTTTTGAATATTTTAAATCAATTTAACAATTTTTTATTGGAATTTAATTTTTGGAATTGAAACACCAAAAAATGAAATTTAAAAAATCCAAATTTGATCAAAGTTTTTTTTTAAATAAAAGGTTACATTTTTCATTTAAACAATAAAAAACATTTTTAAAATCATAATTTCTTTGAGATTTAATTTAACTTACTTGTAAATGGGGGTTGTATGGAGTGACATACGTAATCAATCGCATATTTAACTACTGATCGGAACTTGTTTAAGGTCGACAACTGATTGGGTTCGAAACACGGTTTCAACAAATCCAAGTAAAGCACGACGTCATCGACAAAATTTTTGGAGCACATCACGTAAAATTGCATAGGGTTTGTGACATGTTTCAGGAGTTTCCGATGACGTTGGTAGATCTTTTGCGTATCCCTAAGGATTTCCTCGAAAGTGTCGCCTTTTTGACTGCATAGTGTAAGGGTACTTCGCAAATCCAGGGGTTCATCATTGGCTGAGCAGATGCCTACAAAATATTGAAAATAAGAATATGTTCAACAAATAATTGAAATATATAAAAATATGTAAAAATATTTTTTATAAAAAAACTATAAATTACAAAAAAATATATTTTTATACAATTATATATTTTGAATTAAATATATATATATTTTTATAAAAAATTTATTTTTATTTATACATATCCAATATTTTTCCAATATATTTCTATGTTTATTAGGGATATTATTCAAATCGTAGAATGTTTTTAAATTTTGATTAAGTTGCAATTTTTATTTACTCACCAATAAAACCCAGAATAAATATGAAAGGGAAACACTTCATTTTGACAAAAAAAATTTTTTTTCAAGCTTTTAGAACCGATAAGAAGAATGTCTCGTTGTCAATTCAACTCAACTATTTATAAGAAAGAAAAATGGCAGAAGGTACGACATTTGGGAATCTACACTTACAATAGAATTTAATCTTTCTAATTTGTTTGTTATTTAAATGTTAATTTTAACACATAATCGCACAATTTTATGACTTTGAAAGGAAAAATGTAAAATTAAAAAAATTTAGAAGCGAGTTATTGAGTGGAATTTGGTTAATATATATCGTTTACATTTTTTATTAATTTCGATTATTTATTATTAAATATTTAATATACAGAAAAATATATTTTAAATAGAACAGTAAAATTAGTTTGCTTTTCTTCAGTCATATTTAATAGTAATACAATAATTAGGGATAAATTTTTAATATCTTTGTTATTGTTATTTAATATTAAACATAAAAAATTCGTTGACATTATCTATCAATTTGTATAAGGCAAGTGTTCATCAAATATCAAATAATTCTTTATTACTCATTGTATTAATCATTTATTTTGAACATTTTTCGTTGTTTCATCACAGATGTTTGTATACATTTTTTAAACTGACAAACAGTAGAGGAACTTGGTTTTTGTTGCAACAATAAATACAACTAAGTTTCAGTGTAATTTAAAATATTGTAAGTAGTTTTTTTAGTTGTCAATTGGTCCTGTTCAGTTTTCCTGAAAAAAAAAGTAATTTTAAGTTTTACATCAATTAATTTTTTTGTAAAAAAATTAAATTATTTTAAAGTAATACCTGGTGATTTAGAAGAATTTCTTTCACTTTTTGATCGAATATTTGAAGTCCTTCGTTTGTGAGCTAAAATTAAAAAAATGTTCTAAATTGACATTTTTGCATTTTTAATTAATAAAAATAAAATTAAACGTATAATCGATTAGTTAATTTACTAATTAATTATTTAATACGATTTTGATTTTACAAAGCTATATAAAAATATTATATTATTATTATTATATTATTATTATTGTGTATAATGATTACCATTTTTTCGTAATATGGTTTCTCGTTTCTCTCCATCACTTCCGAATTTAGTCCTAAGTCGACTATATTTTTGACGTTTCGCTAAAAATAATTACACACATATAAATACATGTTTTGCACATTGTCACATAAAAATGGACATTGCACTTAATTACCACTATGTCTTGATCGACTTTCGACATTCCTTTTTCGTACTTGTACTTTTGAATCTAAAACAACGAAAATTGTTTACAATCAATCGTTTAATTAATTTAATTAAAAACATTGATTTTGTTAATTACCTCGTGACCCATTAATCGTCTTATCGTAAGGTTCTTCAAGCAATCTGATTTTTGCTGAAAAATAATAAAAATGTTAAATCGGTTAAGTACTTTTAGTTTATCGGAATTTAAGTTCGACTTACCAACAGCTCAATTTTTGCATTGTAATTTTTCTCCACTTTGTCCAACTGAAATTGAAAATAACAAAAGTGCCATTAAATTTTGTAATTTTTTTATCTATCAAAAATAATATTGATAATTTTCTTATAATTTACCATTTCAGCCAAAGTATCCTGGTTTTCCTTGACTGAGTCCAAATTTGGGTTCCAATTCTGGAGTTTGAAATTAAAATACACAAAATGTTTAATTATTATACATAATTTATTATGTACATAAAAATTTGTTTATTTTTTATATAATAAATTTCACCTCTTTTCTCGCGTTATACAAATGATTTAGATTGCTGATTCTGGTTTGGTATTCGGTTTTCTGTAAAAAAAATGTGAAATTGATTAGAAAACAAATATTCGAATTTTAGTATCTTTAACTAAAATTTGTTTACCAATCGATCTATTTCCTTCTGAATTGTTTCGTTATTCGCTTCTTTCAAGAATTCGCCATCTTCCTAAAAGTTTTCATAATATGCATGAAATAAGGCATATATTATTAAAACAAATTTTGTATTAAAAAATTTTTTTTTCTATTTTACACTTACAAGCATTTTCAGAAAAACGTAAGACGAAATCTGATTGACTTTGGATTCTTCCTCAATTTTTTTCTGAAAAATTGTTTCGGTTAATTTAGGAAAGATTTAAATAAATTTGTTTTATTAATAAAAAATTACCATATAGCTGTTATAGTCTTCTAAAGACTTTTCCAAACATTTAACGTACTTGTTGGGTTCATCTTCCGAAGTTTTCTGTGAGAAATAAAATGAAATAAAATGTAATAAAGTTTGAAACATTGATTAATATTCAAGAATTAAAATGATAAATTTATATCATTATATTATATATCAAATAATGATTATTAGCAATTTTTTTATATTTTAAATATCAGTGATAAAAATGTGTAGAAAATGTGAAATTTTACAAAATAGTCACCAAGTATGGTTTCATGAAATTGATATAGGCGAAGTCGTTTTGATGTTCAACGCGAGATATTTCCATTTTGAATTTCTGCAAAAAAGAAAAGAAGTGTTAATGAAAACAATAAAAATATTGAAATTATATAATATAAATAAAGAGAGTGAAACAAAATATTTAATTCGTAAATTTTTAATATAAAAGATGTGTCTAATTAAACAATTTTTCGATTAATGAAATAACTTACCAGGTCTTTTTTAATATTCTTTATCCTTTTCTTCTGAACTTTCGAATACCCCACATGTTCCAACTGAAAAAGTGTCAGTTTTAGACAGAAATTTATACACATTTTGAAATATATCAAAAGATTGTGTTGAATATATTCAAAATTTATAATAGTTAAAATAATTGTTTAATTATATTAGAATTACCAGTTCCTGAATATTGTAGTTTTGTATTTTTCCATTTTCCAGTTGGACCTACAAATTAATCACAAATGACACAAATTTGTTATAATTCAATAATTTGTTATGTCAAGAACGACCACAAATTCTTACCACAAAATGTTTGATGGGATTTACGGAAACTCCAGTCATTGGTAACTGAAACCAAATTAATAGATCTTTTATATTTCTAGTTTAAATATATAGAAATAGTATCTTAATAATTAGATTATAAATATATTTATTAAGGTGGTCGTATGAAAATGTTTTTCAGAAACGATAAAATCGATATATTTGCATTGAAAAAGAACATAAGTAATGTTGTTAGCATATTGGGAAGTTTTTTTTCTTTCTGATGATTTTTAGGCGAAATTGGGGTTCTGAAACAAATCATATGACCTGCACTATTCCTTTGACGCCGAGAATCATAAAACGGTAAAAAACAAGTTCACTCATCTGGAAAGCAGATTTTTGGTAAATCCTTGAAGGAACCGTTTCCATCTTTATTACAGAAAATATGACATATTCAAGCCAAAGAGTTTGCCGAAATATATTTTTTTTAAATTTTGAAAAGTTGAATAATTTTTAAAATTTTGAAAATTTGAAAATTTGAAAAATGTGAAAATTTGAAAAAAGTGAACAATTGAAAAAAATTTAAATTTAAAAAATTTGGAACATTTGGAACATTAAAAAAATTTTGAAAATTTTCAATATTTGGAACATTAAAAAAATTTAGAAAATTTTGAATATTTAGATAATTTGAAAATTTTGAAAGAATGTGAACATTTGAAAAAAATTGAAATTTAAAAAAATTTGGAATTGAGAAAATTAAGAAAATATTGAAAAATTTGATAGAAATTTGTTAAATTTTTGAAATTTTGAAACATTTGAAAATGTTTTTAAATGCATGAAGTATTGAAATTAGATTCACACAATTTCGTGCGTTCACTTTCTTCCTTTCACATTTCCTTCAAATACATCGACTTTAGTATTACTGGAAAATTATTTTTATAAGGCCACCCTAATATTGCTAAGTTTTATTTAGGTTAACCCAAATTTTATCACCGTAATTGTGTCCATAAATTCAGTCTCACTGTGTCCTTGAAGCCGTGGCAACTGTAATTAAATCCAGACCAGGTTAAAATACGAAAAAAATGTTACTGGAACCAAAAACATTTCTTTAATTTCTATTATTTTCCATAAGTCAGTAACCCAATATTAATAATAGAATTCAGAATTTAACAATAATTACAGCATATGTAACTGGTCCATAAACGTGACATTCGTCCATGAAAATGTTCTGAAAATTTTTTAAAGAGATCAGATTTTTTTTCATTTAGATATAAAAAAATAATGTTTGTTTTCATTAGGAACTTACCGTGTCTTTTTTTATGGAACTACCCAGAAAGAACATTCTATAAAAATATGCTCGCTGTAAGAAAAGTTCATTTAATTAATTATTACAATAAAATAATATTGTTAAAAATTTACCAAATTTGAAATACATTATCGAGAAACTGAAACTTACACCCAATAATTGCGTAACGTTGTAATTTCTCGTGAATCTATGGAAATACTGAAAAATAGTTGATTATTAATAAACAGTTTTCGATTTTTTATGTAGAAATAATTTTACATACTTTGTTCAATTCCTGTTTTGGATCTGCATCATTGTAAAGCTGTAATGAAAATTGGACAAATTAATTCATTTCGATATAAATAAATAATATTACATAACATTATTAATAAATAATTAATGTCAATATATAATAATAAATTATTAAATATTTGGATAATTATTTAACAAGTTAGTTACAAAAAAGTAATACTTGCCGAATTTAAATAGCCCAAATGTGACATGGCTGTCAACTCTTTAACATCCTACAAAATTTCAATAATTAAAATTAATTTTCTTTTAATTTTTTGTTTAATGAAACAAATTTTGATTTAAATTTAAATCAGTAAAGAAAATTTAAATAGTTATATAATTGTATACATCTTTCATAATTTTGTCGATAGGATCTTGTGTCACATCATCCACTTTATCATATTCGAAATACTGTTCATCGTCTTTATGTTTTTCCTCATTGTAATCCGAAAATTTTTTCTCGTCAAAGTGATTGTAAAAATTTTTTTTGCGGTCCAAATTTTGCTCGTCTTCCGGCTCGATTTGGTAATCCTTTGTGTCTCTTTTATCCTGAAATATATTTTTTATTTTTTCAATACCGATACATAAATGTTTAATAAAACATTTTTGTGTGAAAAAAGTTAAATTACAAAAAGTTTGGCTTCTTCAAGGTAACTCGACAACTTTCTTTCGTATTCCGCAAAACCTTTTTCTGTCAGCTGAAAATGTTATTTTTGTTTTTTTAATACATTATTTATAATACAGTTTTGTGTTCAACTAAATCCAGTAGAAATTACCAGTAACTTGGGAAGCGATTGCAATTTTTTATTTATTTTTTCGTCAGTCAGAGCCTGAAAGAAAAACGAGTTTTTTTAAGAAGAAATGTGCAAAAGTTAAATATAAATGTAAGAAATTACATTACCAGTAAATCCAGAACTAATTGTTCACCCAAATTAACGGAGGATTCGTATCCAAATTGAGCTCGCTAAAAGAAAAATTAAACTTTATTTTTTTGTTAAAGAAAATCTTTTTTTTAACCGTTACTAAAAAAACTTGTAAACAGTTGTTTTAACTTTTTTGTTACTTAAAAAAAAACTTTTAAAACGTTTTTTAAGTAACAAAAAATATTTAAAAACATTTGAAATAACTTTTAAAAAGTTGTTTAATTTTAAATAAATAAAATGTTTCAAAAAAGATAGTCAGTTGTTTTTTTGTTACCAAAGCAGCCATCAGTTTTGTGATTATCACGTCTTGTGTGTAAGTTTCATTAAACTGCAAAAAAATTGTTTATATAAAAATTGGTTCATTTCATTTGTTGATATTTTAGAAAATAAAAATATACCGTTTCAGTAATTTTGTGGTCTAATGCTTCTCTTCTGACATTTTTAACAAACTCTTTCGATTCCTGAAAAAATTAATAGATTAATTTTTTTTATTTTACCAATAATTGTTAGTGTTTTATAATTTTAGAAATGAAATTTTTTGTTTTGTAATAGTACGGAAATTACCAGCATTTCCACCAAAGTGTAAATTCGCAATCTTCTCTTTTGGTATTCACAAACCGTTTCGTTCTGAAAATATTTATTAGCATTATTACATTGACTTTTGTTGTCGATTCAATAATGAAGTTACGATTTTACCATGTATTGTTCAAGTCCACTCATTTGGTCAGCACACTTTTGCATGGTTGCTGCATCATTGTAGAAAAATCTGAAAGTTTCCATGTACTCCATAGAAGCGTGCACCTACGTATGAAAACATTTTTTTTTATTTTCTTCGTTTTAAATTTTCGTTAAAAAGTGATTGACAATTTTTTAAATTTAAGATTAAAAATGTTATTAAAATTATTGCATATTTAAACTTAGCATAAAAGTTAAAATCGTTTAAACAAAATTGTTTAAAAAAATAACAAACGAAAAATAAAAAAATAAATAAACTGAACGAAAAAAAAGAGACAACAAAATTAATTAAAATACGAGTAAACAAAATTTATTTTATTTAAAACCAAAGTTTTGACTTACAAATGCTGTCATAATGACCATACTGTTCCACGCCTTGACATATTGGTTATTGTCAATTAGAGCTTTGGGTCTTTTAGTTTTAGCAAACTAAAAAAAGTTTTAGCGTAATTATTATTATGTTTACCGTAAATTTAAATTTACAATTATTTTCTATGAAAAAAATTTACCAGTTCGTCAAGATTTCTTGTTTGCCTCCCTTCCGACGGGTTCTCAATTAATTTTTGCTGCACAAATATAAAATTTAAAATTATTTATTCAAATCAGTACAAATAATTTCAAGATCATTTTCACTTGCCAAAATCTTGTCATAATCCTTGTTAACGATTTCCGAAACGTGATCCCATTTGTACATTTTTATCTAAAAAAAATCGTCATTAATGATATTCCAACATTTTTCAATAGTTTCAACAAAATTATCAATACTTATCGTATTATAAAGAAGGTCTTACTACGGTTGATATTATCCTCGCTGACGTAGGACAAACTTCGTCAAATATACTGTTAGTGTAAAAAACGAATTACTGTTTTATTCCTCAAAATCTGAACATTCAATACTTCGTATACATCACCTTATATTCACGTCGCCAGTATTCGGATTTTCTTCCACAAACCACTGTAAAACATGCACACAAGTATAAAACCGAACATCGAAATAAGAGTCACGGTAGTGTCTCTGGCCAAGTATAAAAAGTAATTACTTTTTCCTCGAATCCAGTTATAATTTCAAACGAACTTGGTAACGTCGCACCACCCTCAGGAGAAGCCTAAACAGTCGCCAATAAATGTTCTTTAATCCATTATTCGACGCGGGCCCCCGCCGGCCGGGCAAGGACGGACCCGGGCGCCCGCCCCCCGACCCACGCCGCGCAGGAGACACACGGGTGGCTGGGACG
>JABFPB010000425.1:18415-39316 GCA_022817645.1 Ceratoteleas bidentatus
TCGACTCCCCCCCCCCCGAAATAAAAAACACTCACCATAGCGCCCCCACCGAGAAACACTCCGAAAACGAAAACCAATTTTCCCAGGAACATGACGCGACCTTTAAAACCACAAAAAAGTTCCTAGAAACAAAAAATCCCCAGGAAATTCCAGAAACCGCAACGCAACAACTACGTCGAACTGCAACCCGAGTGTCTACTTCGTGACTGTTCACTCGAGAAACGCGTCCTAATCGCGCGACTCTTCCGACCAGAAACGGGTATTCCGTTACAGTTATCGGACGGAGAGTAGATCATGTGTGACCTTGCTAAGTACGTTGCCCTGGAGCCACCTACCGGTCACCCTGACCGCTCTCCGGAACCAGTTGTACCTACGATCATCCAGTTCGAACTCTCTCCGAACCCTGTCGCCCAACTGGTCCCACCATAAACTTAAAAAGTGTAAGGAATGGGTCAAATGAAGGCAATGAGTCTAAAAAGTATCATTTATTCAACAGTTTTTACAATTACAAATTACATGCTTTCCGGCGAACCGAAGCTGGAGATCTCGATGTACAAGAGTCTAAATATCTGCAGGGTATGAGTTCAAAACTTGATTATGGACGTTTTTTTATTTCCAATACAAGCTTAGAACTCTCCGTATCGAAAATGGTGATATTCGAGGGGATGGAATCCTCAAAATTGAGGTTTATCTGGTTCATCGGGTAGGCCAACTTTGCTTTTAGTACTCGAAAGTAACCGTTTTTGTCTTCAAATACTCATTAAGAGCCTCCTGGCCAAGGTCCTTGCCGAATCCCGACTGTTTGAATCCGCCGAAAGGTGCCGCCACGTCGGTCTTGTTGTAGGTGTTGACAAATACAGTGCCAGCATCGATCTTCTCCGCGAACCTCAATGCCTTGGCTATGTCTCTGGTCAGGACCCCGGATGCCAGGCCATACTCCGTTGCGTTGGCCCTCCTGACGACTTCTTCGAAGTCCCCGACTTTGAACCTGGACACCACCATGATGGGTCCGAAGGATTCCTCCTTGGCTATCGACATGTGGTCTTGTACGTTTGTAAAGATAGCTGGGACGAAGTAGTAGCCAGGTCCTTCGAGCCGGACTCCTCCGTAGAGCAGTGTAGCACCATCTGTTAGGCCACTCTGCACGTACGCCAGCAGCTTGTCTAGGTGGGCCTTGTGGTTCTGGGGTCCGTGAGAAGTTTTCCGATCCAGGGGATTGCCGATGCTGATCTTTTTCGTTTCCTCGAGGACCCTCCTTACAAATTCGTCGTGGATGCTGTCCTCAACGAAGATACGACCTGGAAGATAGCAGTTTGCATTCATGGTAGTTCAGAGAAGAGAGTCTTCCAATTTCCCTCAAATTATCTCATGGGTGACTTACCTGCAGCGATGCAGTTCTCCCCCTTGTTGAAGAAAACCGCGCTCATTGCCAGTCGGACAGCCTGCTGCAGGTCTCCATCTTCGAAGATGACTAGTGGACTCTTGCCTCCAAGCTCCAGCGAGACTTTCTTCAAATTGCTGTTTGCGCAGGACTTCATTATCAGCTGGCCTATCTCAGTTGAGCCTGTGAAGCCAAGTTTCCGGACCAGTGGGTGGCTGGCAATAGCGTTTCCTGCCACCGAACCAGTTCCAGGGACGACGTTGATGACTCCTGGAGGAATGCCAGCCAGGACCGAGAGCTCAGCAAACTTCAGAGCGGTGAGAGAGGACGTTTGGGCCGGTTTCATCACCACGGTGTTCCCTGCCGCAAGGCAAGCTGCCATTTTCCAGGAAAGCATCATCAGGGGGTAATTCCAGGGGGTGACCAGACCGCAGACCCCGATGGGCTCCTTTCGTGTGACGGTGAAGTTGCGGTTAGGCCTTGCGTGGGAGATTGGGATGGTCGAACCTTGGATTTTGTCGCACCAACCAGCAAAGTAGCGCCAGGTCTCTATGGACATACCCACGTGAGTCTTTAGAGCCAAGGTGTAAACTGCGCCAGAGTCGAGACTTTCGATGGTTGCCAGCTCCTCCTTGTTTTGCTCCATGAGATCCGCGAGTCTAGAAGAGGTAAACTGGATATATTCCTATCAACATAGATAGGAATCGTCTTGAGAGTTAGGTTGAAGTATAATATACCTGAACAACAGGTTTCCGCGTTCCCTAGCACTAATTTTGCTCCACTCGCCGTTTTCAAAAGCCTCTTTAGCGGCCAGAACCGCTGCATCTACGTCCTCGACACTTGCGCTTTCGATGCTGCAGATGATGCTCTCGTCATGAGGATTGATTGATGGTATAGGGGTTGCGTGCCCGTTCACAAACTTCCCATTGATGAACAACTGTCTAGGAAATCTAAGATGCAAGTTGTTGGCGTCGCACTCCACAGCTTCATACTCCACGGATTTCGATCCAGGGCCACCCTTACGCTGGACGGAGACCACCGTATTGACAAAGTCCTTGAACACCGGTGCCATGAAGACGTCAGTGTTTTCGATTGCTACGTTCAGTCTGTCTTTCACCTCTTCTACGAGGCGAACCACATCCATACTCCCAGCACCTGAAACATAGCCATTACGACCCAGGATCTAGAACATATTCCTAGACACCCTTGTTCATTTCCCAGATTCTTTACCTGCGGCGAAGAAATCCATGTCTTCTTCCACAGTAATGTTCAGTATGTTCTCCCAGATCTGCCTAATCAATTCCATACTCTCCTTCTCGCTACTAGTCAGGTCCAACGCAACACCTTTGGTCTCCACCTTCCCGAACTTACTCGCAGGAATGGTTTTATTCCCAACTTTGATCCTCTCCACATTCACGCTCTTGCCGTCCTGCATCCTCACCAACAAGCCTCCCTCGTGCACCACCCCTTCGACCCCATCCACATCTACAGTGTCTCCACTTGGGACACCCTTATCCCAGATAACGCTGCCGTAGAGTCGAACCTCTTCCCCGTTCAGCAGAGTCCATGCACCCGGTGTGCTGTCTAATCCCCGAACGAAGTTGTGCAGTTCTTCCCCTGTTCTAAGTTTAGACCAGTCCACCCTCTGAAGTTCCTTCTTGTTCAACATTGCATCGTAAGTAGCACCCTCCGCGGGTTGCGGAACCTTTGGCGCGTTCCCGTTGGCAACCATTTTCACCGCTTCAGCCATGCTCTTGATGCCCTCCGGGAACATGAATTTCATGTACAATGAGTCCACCGTATCGTTGGGATCAACTGGACAGGACTTCTGTAGGAGGATAGGGCCAGTATCCAGACCATCGTCGGCCCAGAAGATCGAGAACCCCGCGGTTTTGTCGCCCTGGATCAAGGTCCTGCAACCAGATCGGACTTCAGGATGACTTCAATCAAATCTTGCCTTCGGATGTCTTTCAAAAGATCCTTGAGAACAGTGTTGCTAGCCGCAAATAATGTCTTTGTGTGCCTCGATGATTTATCTGCGTAACTTACCAGTTGATAGAGCTCGCGCCCCGATGTCTCGGTAAGATGGAAGGGTGATAGCAGATAGATTGGTGTTTTGGGTGGTTGATCACTTCCATCGGAATGAACTGTGTACAGAAGGGTAGAACGTTAAGGTCCACGTCGATGCTTCTGTACATGTCCATGACCTCCGGAAGGGTCACCCCCTTGCATCTCCAAGACTTGACCTTGAACACGGGTGTGTTGTCGGCCCTTGCCACACTAGCTGCAAATCGTTTTTACAGATGTTCATGTAAATCTCAAAATGGCCCTTGGTTGTGCTTTTGCTTTCGACTATCTTACCCAGCGGATCTTCTCGGTTTCCCTTGTCGGGAATGGTGAACACCCCGGTGACCTCGTGACCATCTTTCCTCAGCGACTTGTACACTTCCGCGGCAAAGGTGCTCTGTCCGATGATCGCCACCTTCACTTTCGCCATCGCCGCCTATGGAACGAAATCAGAACCAATAAAGCAATTACTAGGAAAACAAGAAGTCAGAAACATATTCTTCGGCTTTCTCAAAACTGTCTGCCTCTTTAAAAAAGAGAGAATCCACAGTTTAAAGTTCATTTACAAGAGAGAGAGAGACAGAACCAGTAATTCATTAAGTGAATTGTTATGCTTGAAAGCCATAAGTAACGTCACTTTTCATGAAAATCAACCTTATCGATAGCGGATGCATTAAACAGTTGCCCTTAGGTTCATTCTATCATCAATGGCTGAAGAGGTTTTCATTCAACTTTTGGAAACCTTTCCGGAATATATAGTTACCTATCTTGTTTTCAAGCAGAACAATTAATTCGATGTAAATCAAATTTAAATGCAGAAAGAAAAGAACAAAGTTTAGGGTAAGTTTAAGGTAAGGATGTCTTTACAATAAACTAATGGGGATTTCTATTTTTCAGGAGTACCTACCCAGAAGGTTAGTCCCAGTTAGTCTGTTAATGGCTGCGAACAATCAAGGTAAGTGCATTGTAGTCATTTGTTATCTTCTCGTTGGGAGCTTATAATTGCGTTTAAAGTTGGTTATCAAGAACTCACCTAACGTTATAAAAACTACGACCGTTAAAAAACTGTCACCTAAAATTCTCCTACAAAAAAACTACCCAGGAAACCAACATTGCATCATCGAACAATCAACACTGCGTCACCTAAAACTTTTTTAACCTAAACTAAGCGTCGCAAATCCCGTAACCTCGTCGGAAAAGGGACCGAAGCAGTCCCAACTGGATGCCTCGGGAACGTTTCGGGGCCATTTTTTGCGCGGGAAACTTACCGCGCTGACGGCGAAAGTGCGATTAAAAACTAGAAAACGTTTGGCAGCTAACATGTAGTTTGTGAAAGATCAGTACCTAAACTGAGCGACACGAAGCCGTCGGTCGTGCACGCCGCTCTCTTTTGCCGGTGCAATTTTATTTTCGCGGATACTCGTTTGAAACGTCACATTTGTCTACGCGAACCAGTCTCCATTGCGACGCAGAGTTTACTGAACCAGAAGTCAGACTCTTGTCTTGCCTTATATAGATCGATCATAAGCTACGTATCTTCTGCCATTCGTTCGCACGTCTTTCTGCCACGAGATAGAGGATACTTTGTTGCTATTAATTAGCGCGGTTTATCGAAGACGAAAGAAAAATGAGGACGATTGATGGAAGGCTTAAGAGTTGCGGCCGGCTAACCCCTATAGGAAAACACGCACCATCATAAATTTGTACAAAAATTGCCCATACCCTAAGGGAACACATAGGTTGAATTTACGTTGAATGAACGTTGATTCAACCGAATCTAGGTTGAACCAACGTTGATTCAACCGAATCTACGTTGAACCAACGTTGATTCAACCGAATCAACGTTGAATCAACGTTGATTCAACCGATCTGCACCCTTAGGATATGAAGTCGGGTGTAGTGTTCATATGGAATGGATGCAGTAAAATAAAATTTCGATAAATTGCTGAAAATATTGCGAAATGTTCCTATCTAGAAGTTGTTTTTCCGAATCATGGGGAGGCTTGCGAGTTTTGTATGTGGGCGATGGGGTTTTGAGGGGAAGGTGAGAAAAAATAGATTTGACCTGAATTCGGGGCTGAAAAACGTTTGGTATGCGTCATGGCGTGACGTTGATTATGTCATGTCGTAGTATCTTTTGCAATGTTATAACGTGATGTGTGAAATTTTATATAACAGCACTTTTCGATCAGAAATTTTCCTTGAAGAAAAATCGCGCTTTTTTATTGAGAAAAATGTCTTTTGGAGGGAAGATACATCGTTTTTATTGATTCCTTTTGTAAAAAGGGGTCCTTTTGGCAGAAAAGGAATTCGTCTGAGGATAAAAGGATATTATTTTGGCTAGGAATCGTTTTGAATAAAAATGAATCATTCGGCTATTTTATAGACCATTTTGGATTTGGATAGCTACACCGTTAATTTTTTTTATGTTTAATTTTTGTGTCTACATGTCGCTAAACCGTTTTTAACGGTTTTTGCCATTACGATTTGATTGCGATAATTAATGCCAACCTCATCTGATTTCAAATGAAATAAATGTTAAAAGCCGTTTTGTAGCGAGCAAAAATAATCGAAAATCAGTTCCGACAAAAATCACCGGAAAAAATACTTAAGCTTTGCACTTCTGTATCAATTTACATGCAACTGGATTTATTAACGCGAGTTTCCAGTTTGATCCGGATTTGAGTTCCAACAAACAAGTTATCGTTAACTTTTAACCTACTGATAAAGAAAAGTCGCTTTCTTTCAAACCGCCTCTACAGAAATGGCAATTAAGTAGTGTGAAAATCCGCTTGAATTATGGCACGCTGATAATGCTGACATTGTCTTAAAGTGCTACATTGTGTAAACCAAGTCTATATCGAATTTAATTGTTCTCAATTTTTACTGATTTGACATCGTATTAATAAAAATAAACAAAAACCAATAATAAAATCACTGAAATCGTTTTTTCGTTCATTTTATCACAGTTGTAAACAAATGGCTAATACCGTTTTAAATTAATTTTTTATCATTTTCTTAACATACTAAAAGTATTCGTGTTTGTAGCATCAATTTTTAGGTATTTTTTAACATTTTATTGGGGAACTTTTACAACAAATACAGAAAACAACGATTATACCGTTGAAAAGAGTTTTCATTGAAGTTTAAGTCAATTTTTATTTTTTGAAAAAAGTTTAAATTTTCATATTTTACATTTTAAATAAAAAGTTCTTTAATTTTTTCATTTTGTAATAGTTTTTTCTTTTCATCGCTTTTTATCACAATTTTTTCGATTTGCAATGAGAAAGTCCCCTCGAAATGCAACTTTCAACAATTTATTTCTGCTGCCCCTGAATACTGCAACCTGCGATTTTCCAATGCAAATACCGTCTCAGCCAACTGGCGCGAAAAATCGAAATTCGTCAAAGTTAAAAAAAAATACTGTAATATTAAATTAAAATAAAAAAAATATAAAATATAAATTTAAAAAAATCGAAAAAATCAAAAAAGTAAAATAAATAAAAAATAAAAAGTGAAAAAATGGAGAAAAATGAAATTACTATTAAGGGTTCGTCGAAAATAAGAAATTTTTTTGGAACGACACATGCGCTTTTGCAGATTCGCGCTAGCCGGAAACTTTATCCAGACCTTGCGAATTCAGCGAAATTAAATGCATACAATGAATTTTATCGCATAATACTTTGCGCAATATTCGCTGAGACAATTTCCTCGCGGTTCCTTGAGCTTAGACGATGGAAAAGGACAAAGATATTGTGGGTCTCTGTTTTCCGTCTCTCTCTTCGCGAGAACCACAGTGCAGCGGTAACTGATATCAATGTACTCGGTTATTATGGAACAAATCCCAGATTTTTATTTACCCGGACACGTATCGTAACCGTACACTTTACTTTGCAAGTACATAATAAAATGAAATTTTAAAATTATAGAGTTATATTACAAGGAGCATTTTAATGTTTAAATAAAAATATATGTATGCAAACTAATATATTGAAAAAGGTTATATATTTAATTCAATTTATTAAATAAACATGAAGGAATTTTAAATTAGGAATTTAAATTTATAATAATTTAAGTAATAAAAAATAAATAGAAATACATAAAAATAAATAAATAAATTATTAAAACAGTTTAATAAATTGTAATTAATTTCTTTTTTAATAATTATATTTATTTCTTATGATTACATTAAAATGTGACTAAATATTGAACATAATTTTAAAAATAAAATTCGTCTAAAAACGCAATGTTCAGAACGGGAAAAGTTTACTAGCAAAGCAGTTTTAATTGAAAAAGAGAAACTGAATGGAAATACGAACAAAGTGCCTCGCGTCACTATCATTACACTTTATCATCGTTTTATCTGACAGATGGAAATGGCGCGAGATAATAGCAATCGTGTTTACGAAACCTTGTCGTTTTCCTTTTTGCGCGGCCGATTTTTTGATTGTTACCGGATCCGAGCGCGAAAAATCCGCGGAAATAACTTTTATCGCGCGAAAAAATTGCGCGATAATTCGACGCGCGTCGAATTATCGCGCAAATGTTGTTTCTCAACTTGCCGCAGATTGTGCAAATACACCTACGGCGAAATTCCGGAAATCCGCCAGACGTCGCGATTTTAGGCTACAACACCTTTCGCCGTGATTAATTTCTGACGCATTTTTTTTTTTCGAAATCTTAGTATGCATTTTCTACGGTGATTAGCACTTATCAGTTGATAATTAAGAGTTGTTTGATTTTTAGGATTTTATTTAGGACAAGATAGGAATTTGTCGAGAGAAAAAATTGATTCATTACGAAGAAAAATGAGATGATGGTGTTGCGAGAAGCAAAAGTTGCGAAAATCGACTTTTTGCCAGGGTAATTTCGTTGATCAATTTGTCTGCCGATTTCTGTGGTTTGAGTGATATTGCATTTCAGGTGAACGTCCGATTTTTGTATACATTTGTAAATATATGCGAATTATTGGGCAAGGTTTAGGAGCAGGAGAAAGAAAGATTGGGGTATAAGCATTCTTAATATAGTTATGCAATGGAAATCTAAAAAAGGTGAAAAAGTGAGGGCATGTGGTATTGTGATTAAAATTCTTCCGATTTTATAAAGGGTATATTACAAATATATCAAGAAATCTATGGAAAGTCAAAAGAACATTTGGCAAGCCTATTATTAAACAGAGCAGAAGTGTTGCATAATAAAAGAGAAATTGATTGAATCGATTTCAGATAGATTCCGAATTGATTTTTTTCAACAGAAGACAATTATAAAAACTTACATTATCTTTTAAAATGGGACAGGCGAATAGATACAGTCAATAGCAATCATTAATTTTCCTTCAATTATATGAAAATTCAGATATTTATATAATTCACCCGACGACGCTGCAATTGCTAGACTGATCATTTTTATCCCACATCTTTGACGTTTATTTTGCAAAATATGGCACAACAAAAAATATTTCATTATGCGTCTAACGAAGGACATTTTTGTAAGCATATTCCATACGTTTGTTACGAAAATTATATTTTGTATTAGTAGTTAGAATGAAAAGTACAACACAGTGTAAACAATTTCAGACGGCCAAGTTATGCATGAGGCGATTGAAATAAACATTTAATAGACTTTTCAATATAATTTTGGACAACTTATTGTTAATTATCGAAGAAAATAGATACAGTTATGCAACAAACGGGTCTTGGCATGCATATTCAGTGTTTTATATTATTTAGTT
The DNA here is from genome assembly GCA_022817645.1 of Ceratoteleas bidentatus. Lineage (NCBI taxonomy): Eukaryota > Metazoa > Arthropoda > Insecta > Hymenoptera > Scelionidae > Ceratoteleas > Ceratoteleas bidentatus. The sequence goes on from JABFPB010000425.1 coordinate 27,595, forward strand.
ATTTATTGGTAGACCATTTTGGACCCTATATTTTAATTTTTATCACGGTCTACCCTTCACCTAAAAAATTCTTATCTCACTGGGAAAAATGCCGCGTTGAATTCAACATTAAAAACGTTGTTGAACCAACAACGTTCCGACGTTCGAACCGCATTATAGTCAGTGTTCAGTTCACTCAGAAAAACTGTCAAACGGAGCTGTCACTTCAGAGGTTGGTGTCATTCAGAAAAGGAATATGGACAAGTTTGTAGAGAACAAATTATTGCTGTACAAATGCCCCGAACTTATCCAGCGTTTCAAAGGTAAAATTTGAAACGCTTTGAAACTTTTTTCTTATTAACCCGTTTTGTTAAATGTTTATATTGGAATTTCTTATTCTTCCCAAATAGACCACTGCATCCAAGAATTTTCCAAGAATTAGTTAAGAAAAACGAACCCTTCTATTTTTCAAATAAAACGAATATTTTTCTCCAAATGGCAGCACACCATTTAATGTATATAAAATTATTTAATTCGTTCACGTCGATTTCTCATTAATTACTTCATCTTCCGAAAAGCTTTCGATGAGTTCTTTTCATAACATCGATTTTAACCAATTTATGTGACCAATTATAAGTGACAGAGACTTCTGGTCGTGTTGAAATGACAGGTCAGTCCTACCCCGAAACGTTGTTGGGCTTACAACGTTCCAATGTAAGACCAACATGAACATGTCAACATTGAAAATTTGTTGGGTCAACAGATTTTAATGTTGACTCAACAGATTATTTTTCCCAGTGGTGCCGGAATCAGCTGGATTTTTTAGCCTGGGTAGACACTTTAAGTAAAAATGTCTTATTTTAAGACATTTTTCCCTGTCTTCTGCTGAAGTGTCTTGGAAAGACACTTATTTTTGTAGTGAAGGACTATTGGGGTGACTGGGTGGGATGTAGGTAGTTTCTTGGAAGAAAATTTTGTGTGTATATATATATATACTTTTCTAGCCTCGTTTACTTGCATGTAAAGAGTTGGCTGAAAAAAACTGAATAGTTTGGTGCAGTTGTGGTTTCGTGTGACTGTATGTTAAAAATGTAAGGTTTCGACCTCAGAAATTGTCCAGAATCACTACGAAGGATGCTACAGAAAATGCATATTTGAGAATGAAATTTCCCATTAAATCGCAGCTGAAAGTATGTTTTTGTTGAAAATCAAAGTTTCGTAGATATTCAGCCACAAAATAGATGGATATTCTAAAAGGCTGTATTTTCGGAAAAGCAGACTTCTGGGAACGAATTAATGCAAATTTCATATTCAAATTTGAATTTTCGGTTACATATTTGTGGCTGAAAATGTTAGAAACGAAAACTGTGTGTTCTTTAAACCAGAGTATGTATCTGAGCTTACATTGAAAGCAAGCAGTACCTGTCATACAAATCGATCGAAAGTAATAGAAATGGTCTTTAGATAATTGACGAAGGGAAAATGCATAACTTTGGTATAAAAAACACGCTCAGAAATAAACAGACGTGTTGAACTTCGTTTCGCGTTGCTTTTGGTGCTGTGACACTATTCAGTGGGAATATCACAGTTGTTGATGAAATTACATCACGTTTCCAGAGATGCCAATAAAAATACTTCTCTATCCAATCTGTTTGCTAAAAAAATTAATTGCTCTTGTCTGAAGAAATTTCCCCAAAATTCGTCAATCCTGACTCCACTCAGGGTTACTACCCACAGATTCTTAAATTTCTCAGGATATTTCTGTCTTTTGACACCGTGTTCTGTTGCAATCTGACATTTAATTCCTGGCAAAGCATGATCATCATGCTGCGCAGATTAAGTCAGCGAGCGTACATCTGAGGAATGAAGCCACCGTATTACAATCGAAAATGTTTTTGCAATAAACGAACATTCATACTGTGACATGAAAATCGATAGAGAGAGGCTGCTGATTGATTCTGTCGAACTGGTTGTTTTTTATGCAGATGTTAACATCGCATACAGTGACAAAAACATCCACTTTACTTTGTATTAATATACTGGAATCATCTTTTAGAACATGAAACTATTCAGACAGAATAGTTTAATGTTCTAATGAATCAAACCAAAACGATTTGCATGCTCTCACAGCATGAAATTCGATTGAGCAAATCGAACTGACTTTCATACTCTCACAGCAGGACACCGAGTCTGACAAGACATTTCTTAGGGCATGTCACAAACAGATTCATTTTGTTAGAGGGTGATACGATTTGTGGTAATCAATTTTCATTTTCTTGTTTAAACTTGTTGTGATAGTAAGGAATTTGCTCTTTTTTTAATAGTGCGGTCGTTAAATGGCCCATGATGAAGAGCTTCTTCTTAATCGTAAAATTATACGTGTACATGTTAAAGTAAGATAAATTCTGAAATTAACTTTGTCACGTTATTTCCACATTGACTGATGTTGTTTTAACGTGACTCGAATAACATGAACCTCAGTGTTAACCTCGGAATGATGGATCAACATGTAGTCGATGTAGATTTTACATGAAGTACAGTGTTAGCCTAACATTATAAGTATTGGTATTTTGTTCCTGTGCTATTGCTGGAAACATTTCTGAAGAAAAGTTTAGAATAGAAAAATTTTGTTTAAATTCAGACTTGGAATAGATTTAAATGGAGAAATGGAGAAATAAAAAAGGTCTCAATTTGCACGATGTATTGGATATGTTTGTATGGGATTATCTAAAAGGCCAATAAAGTCAGAATTTTCTAATATATTCTTACCTCTATATACTATTTAATCTTATATTATTTTTTAATTATATTCGGTGTGCGATATTACACTCCTATTATTTCAAAACCATTTCGAATTGGTAACTACCGACCGTATTTGCAAATGATCGATCTAAAATATTATTGTTAGAAGCCGAGAGAGGATAACAAAAGCACAAGAGATATTACGCTTTAGAGTCAGAATATTTCTGCATTAACTTGATGTCAGTTTTATTAACAGTTTGTGCACATTATATCTTCGAGTATAATGCCATATACTTTGAAATTACAAAAAACTCACAGCATAAAACATTCGTGTCAGACGTTTAGTATTTTTTATGCGGAGAGTGGTTATCGGATAATACTGCTTCTGACAAAATCGCAGAAAGTATGACATAAAAGATGCAAAGTCGAAGATTAGCAACAGATAATAGAAAACTACTGAAATAATACTTTTCATTTCCAACATAAGTTTCTCAAAATCAGAGCGCAATGATTAACAACATTGCCAATCTTTTTCAATGTGTAAAAAAGAAATTTGTTGCTCTGGAAAGTCCATTTCTTGATTCAGTTGATTAACGCGAACAAAACAAAATGCTCTGTCGATAAAAGTTGAAATTTCGATCCGAGACGCGGGTTAAAATGACATAAAACATCAAACAAAGATAGGATGGCTTGATGCGACGCCGGTTAGCTTCAGTTTTGTACGAAACAAAGTTACTGCAGCTTCGTCTGGGACCGTCGAGAGGATTCTTCGAGTGAAATAGACTTTTATTCCATTAGAATAGAATCATATTAACGGGTCATTGTTTCCAGCGGGGTAACTAATCGGAAAAATGAGTCGCTTTATTAAACGTGACCCAATTTTCAAGTATGCTACACTTAAAATTGTACGGCCGAGTGACGTTTCGTTTTGCAATCGGGCCATTTTTTAACGAAGGCTAATTGCGTTTCGCGAACATTTTATTTGTTCGGCATCGACGGTTGATTATGTGTTAAATAACGTAACTTGGCTGTGGAAGAAGAATATTCACTCGGCGCGTTTAAGGTAGATGCGCGAATGTATGTTGAAAAGCAATATTGTAAATGGAATTTTTAATCCAGCCGTGCGATTCATGACATTTTGTAACGTTGCAACGACAACAATTTTCCAATGATGAGACATGAATATTAAAAGCGTGGAAAGCCGAGCTAGAAAAGTCGCGCTTCCATCGACATGGCTTTCCATTTTGCTGCGTATTTCGCGCAAAAAGTTCTAATCAAAATTAGGTGCATCGAACTTGCTTACGCATATTAGGGGTTCGCCGCAAAAAACTGTTCTAATATTAAAAAGCAGTTTTGTGTCCAAAAGTTCGCCGCGTTTTATCCAAGTTTGTCCTGCATGAAAATGTATCATTGATATTCCAGTTTTAGAGTGAATACAGTATGTTGATTTCACGTTGTCTTTTCATATTTTGACTCCGACCCAAGTACGTAGCCGAACCGTGTTTTCGCAAATATTTATGCGTTACTTCGCATTTTGATCCGACCGCGCTGCGGTTTTAATTAAATATTTATAAAGATAAACTGATTTTCAAAAATACGACCGTGCTGCATAAATCACGCACAAGCTGCGTTAACTGAAATACGCGGGGAAACGATTGAAAACATTGTAACGTTGAAGCGTAAAAAGTTGCAAGAAAGGATCAACGATTTTTTCCGGAAATTCACGTAAACCGCAAAGTTTCGTTAAATGCGATTATGTTGTAAAGTTATACTAATAACGCTCGACTTTGATGCAATGGCCGGCATACAAATTGAAATAGTTCTGTGTTCCATTTTGCAGCACTTTTAAATTACACGACTACTTTTTAGAAAAAACTTTTATGCAAATTGATTCGGTTTACGTCAAGTTTTTCTTACAAAATAACAAGCGGGGTAGAGTTACGTTAACCGCTTTTTTTATCGCTTCGCGTTTAACATTGGAAAGACCCGTCGCGATTCGTGGGCGGAAATTTGATACACTTTGGGCTATAAAATATGACCGCACCCGCAAACAATGTCCAGAAATATTAAAACTGAACTTGACGATGACTGAAGATGGAATGTACTCTAATTTCGAAATTTGCCATATAATACTTTAAAAACTTTTACAGCTAATTGCCCAGTATTAGGTGAAAATATTTTCGAGGTGAAAAATCAACTCACGAAACAATTTTTTTTTCGATTATAACCTATGATTATTTGTAGACATTTCGCAAACATTTCTGTTAGTGTAATGCAAACTGGAAGTTTGGATATTTGTGAAGAGATTGATAAGTAGTTGTCAACACTCTTTTAAATTAAATATGCAATATTAATCATTTGTAAATCGGATATTTTAATATGCTTTCACATGCGAAATTAATGTTTTAGAAACAAGTTAAATTACCTGAATAATTTCCTGTTTACCTGAAATTACCTGAATAAATTATACCATATTGATGGTGCTTTTCAAGAATTATGCCTGTAATAAAGCACAATGAAATACATTTTATCAAACATTGATTTTATTTATGAATCCTGTTATTATTTTATATAATTTTATTTACATCACGTAAATAAACACGTTATTATAACATAAATTAGTTAAACTGAAGGAAACTCCATTGTTTTCAAACAATCGCAAAACCTCTGAATAACAGGTTTACTACCAGTATTACAACGCAATTCTATAAAGCCGCTAGTAATTTTGGTAATTAATTTTCTAATTCCTCCGGGAAAAATGGTGTGTTAGTTTGATTAATACATCATAAGAGCGTGTTGTTTTCAAGGGCATGCTATTTTACGATTTTGTACGCAATTTGATTTCGCGATATTTTTCTATTCAGTATATTTCTTTTGTCGAGAGCCTAAACTCAAAGACCATTGATTTTACGTCTTCTCGGGCATAAAGGGTAACACTTTTATTTTCCGTCGACTTTGTCCTGCGAGCACGCGTTAATTAATATTTGTTCTCCAAGAGTAAATCGAAATTTATTTGCCAACCGCGACCAACTTTGCGAATTTATAGTCACTGTTTTTATTTCAGATTACCGGGCCAGTAATTAACATTTCCTGGTCACCCAGAATTCCGCGGGCATTTCATAAATTCAATTTTACAACGAAAAATCGCGTGTTCCATTCGAACCTCCGCTGGTTCCAATTGCCAAGCCAATATTGCAGCGCCGCGATCCGTCTGAGCAAATAAATGTTCGGGCATTATCGTGGCATTTAGTTTTAAATGCGCTTAACATGTTACGACAATTGGGTATTGTACGTCGGTCAAACCTAACCATTTCGATTCGGTGCGAGAAATAATGACCCCATCTGGAATCTACATAATATAACTCCCACATGCAAACACATATTTTTTCAACGTAATTTGACTGTTGCATATAGATATAAGAACTAGTTACTAGAACTATTGTTCGCACTTATGACAAAAAGATGCATTTTTCGATTTAATTCGTGAAACAGCATTGTAGCTAGAAGAGTAATTTAGAATTTCCGAATAAAATGGATTTACTGTAACTGAATAATGTATTCAAATTAATACTAAATAATGTATATATTTTGCAATCCGGAATTTATTTGTCTGAAAAGTTTTTATTAGCCATGAATTATATATTTGTGCCAAATAAATATGTTTGCTATGCATTGAGTAAACGAGTTTATTTTGTTAATTGAATTCGTTTATTGCTCCAGATTTGCCAGAACAACTAAATTTTCAGTTGAGTCAACTAAATGTATAGTTGACCTAAATGTTCAGTTTATACAAGTCAATTCGAGTGGACTGAACTAAACAAGTAATTTGGATTACATTGTTAAAACTACTAGTAAATTTCATACATTTATAAGATACATGTGTATTGGAAATTTTATAACCTTGGAATATGGAACTCATTTCAACACGTGTTTATGACATGTAATACTACGTATATTAACTCATTATCGGTGCAGACTTCCCCCTCTACTTTATTTCATTTAATTTGTCAGAAATCATTTATTAATTAAAATTAATTTAATGAGAAAGAATTATATAATGAAAGAACGTTTCAAAATTACTTTTAACATTTGCAAATATAGTTTCAATTTCAGTGCAATATTAAATGTCTTGTAATAAATAACGACAACATTTTACATAATTATTTAAAAAATAATTTATATAATGAAAGAACATTTCAAAATTACTTTTAACATTTGCAAACATAGTTTCAATTTCAGTGCAATATTAAACGTCATGTAATAAATAACGACAACATTTTACATAATTATTTAAAAAATATATAAATACCTGAACTGACGTTGTATTCAAACTTTTATAAAATAACCTTTTATCATACGTCATATGTCACTGACATGAAATATAAAAATAGCTTATTTAAAAAAAGAGCGTATTTACGAGAATCGAATATGTTCGGTCCTGGCTTTTTGATTTGTGGAGCTCTCAGCAATATTAATCGGATAGACTGCACCGACGAGTTAAAATTGATATACATCTATTAAAATGCTCTATTAAATTGAATATACTTTAATTAATTTTAATATACGGTATATGTTATAATTATAATTTTCGACACGGTATATTAAATAGCAATACAATAGATTTTTTGAAACAGGATTCCAAAATGTATGCTCTGAAACAAAATTCTGAATATTTCCAAGCATATTATATATTCTTGAATGAGGTATTCTTGAAAGAAGTATATTTTAGTCTGAAACAAATATATTTTACTTGAAACTGCCATATGACTACTTCAATGGAGTATATTTCACTTAAATCTAGATTTATTTTATTCCACGGGATGCAGTACTGAAAAATTGTGACCCAGTGTCCTGAAAAGAGCTCTCTTTTTGTGCCCCTACAAAAACGTTGTGGTTCTCCAACCCTCCTTTGGAAACTTTGAATTTCCTGTACACCTTGCGCAATACCTAATCAACAAAACGCCATTAAATCTTTTTCGACTGTGCTCGCGAGGATCGCCTATAACAGTTCGTGCGCTGTTTTGCCGCTTCCAAGCGAGCTTCGGCTAATGATCGCAAAAAGGACGCGAACGCTCGAGATTAAAAGCGGAAAGTCGCGCGGCGAAGTCAGAAAGGATACATAATAATTCGAGACCGAGAGTTTTGTATTCCGCGCTTCTTTTGTTCGCGTTTTTGCGCTCCGTCGCGATCAACATGATTTAGCTGGCGCCGTTTTTGCAGTAATTAATCGAAGGCACGAGATTTCCCGGATACATTTTTTATTGCTTAATTATTTTCTTTGTGCCCGGGCGCTTCTTTGATTCCGGCGAGGCGATAAAGTTTCAATTTTAATTGAACGCGAATAAACACGCAGCGTCGAATTACAACGCCCGGGCATTGACACACAGCCGCGAATAGCAAAATTAATACGTTTTTAGTCGGTTTAACGTAATTTACGGCGAGCGCGCGGTGCCCGGCCAATTTGCCTTTGTCGTTAATTTCGGAGTTAACTGATTAGCCGAGTCGCGGGTTTAAGAAAGTATTCAATTTCCGCGCGCCTTTGATTTTCGCCATCGCGGAATTATTTATCAAAATTGTGGAAACGCGGCAATCGTTGGCCAGTCTATTTGGGCGAATTATAACAAAGCGGCGCAAATAACGTTAAGCCAGCCAATTACTTGCGTTGATTTTGCCCGACTTTTCAATTTTTCGCCAAGTTGTTTCTTGGAAAAGTTAAAGTAATTTCCATACAGAACCATTCGGTTCGGTCCATTACTGTCGACTGAATAGGCCGGGCGAAATTTTAATAAGAAAAATGTATGACTTCATAATGTCTGGTTTTCCATTCGAATGGCACCGGGGATTCTATAACCATTTTTAATAATATGTTATACATAAGAAAATAGACTGCGGCTATTCGATTTGCATATTTCGGAGTTCTTATTCGGTATTAGAAATGAGTTTTTTGTCGATTTGATTAAGCCGAGCTGTTTTGTATTTAAATTATGAATACTCCATATTATAAATTTAGATTTATGGCCAAAGTGTTTGCGTTTACGTGCTCTGCCATAAGACTTACGGAGGACCGTCGGAAATGATAAGGCGTTAAATTGAAGAGCGCACTCGCTACTTACGGAAAATTGTAGCTTTCAGTGTAGTTTTTAACGCGAATAATGGTGCATCAAGGAAGAAATTTAAAAAAACCGCAGGCGCTATTCAGTTCTACCATTATTTCGATTACTTTCACTAAAGTCAAAGACAATATTGGTGCATTTTTATATGGTCGAATCTTATATGTAAAAAAAATGTTACAATTTATTACTTAAATCAGACATATTACTTAAGTATAAATAATTTTATAATTATTATATTTTATAATTTAAATAAAAATATTCAATTACAAATTAGAAAATTTTGAAAAATTAAAATTTTTTAAAAAGTAGATTTAAAGTCAATAGATTCATAATTTGTAATAAAATAATTTCTTTTTTAAATTTATTTAAAAAAGACGTTAATTACATCGAAACAGTTTTGATGTTCTTGGGGAGTTCTCATCAGATGTTTAGTTTGAGGATAGAGACAATCACATTTTTTATTATTTCCTATAAATGCCATAACAAAAATATGATACGGACATGATCACACTAAAAACGCATATCTCAAGTGATCAAATTCAGATCATTTGAAGTTCGACTGATATGGAAAAATGATGGTTTTGATCAGTTTCCAATTTCAATGAGACCTCAAATGATCTAAACATGATCACATTGAAATATTCGTTTTTCCTAGGGCAGTATTATCCGGATAAATACGGGTATTCCTTCGAGTTAATTACAAGAGTTTCTCACGTAACAAGGTAATATTTAATTTGTCGTCTCATTTAAGTTATAATGGGACGTAATCTAATTCTTTTGCACAAATTAATTCGATTATCATTCTGCAAATGTCGGGTAATGCAATAACTGGCCCTGCAGAATTTGATTTATTTGAAAATTGAGCCGTTAACTCTATAAAAGAGTCGTTGTCAATTAAAAATGATGAAACTGAACAATTCAATCAATGTCATATCGATTGGCCGATTGTTGCGTTAGCTGCAGATGATTTTGAAAATGTCTATATATCCTGTAAATACAATTTTCATCGCAATTACATCAACTTTAACCGTCACTTCCACACTGCAAAAAAAACACTGTGAAATTGGAGTATATATACTTGACACCAGTTGCAATTATACCTAATAAACCCGAGAGTGGGTGCACATCGATCTTTTCCCTGCCCCTTTTATTTTTTTGTATTTTTGGGCCATTTCTTTTATAGGAAGCATATTCTTTGAAAGCATGTAAAATCATTTTCGATATTTGTGAGCTCTATTTCGCAGTCGAATACTGAATTCAGTGCATTTTTTATTTTTAAATCGTTTGAAATATTTAATTAAATAAAATTAATGACGCGAGGACAGGTTGTCAGCTGCGGACATCAGCATCGCGGGTTCAATTCCCAGTATCGACGAAAAATATTTTTCACAAAACATTTATCCTTAAAATAAATTCGTAAAATAAATCGAAGTTACTACACCCAATCCAAATAAATATTTTGTTAATTGGACAAAATATTTAATTGGGTTGGGTCTATACTTCAAATTTAACGAATTACTGCAAATTACTGAAAAATTGTCAATTAACACTTAAATATGTCGATACTCAATTACACCAAACTTCGCGATACAGCGCATCGATGTAAAACTTTGCCGGGGAGAAATTGTTGGTCTAATTAACTTATTTTCATCCAAGTCAAACAACACGTTACTTGGAACGATGATAGGGTGCAGTTTCGCAAACTGAGAACTTAATTGCATATAAAAAACATCGATGAAAAAGGCCGATAACGATTAAGCGGAGCTTCTATTTCCGTCCGAAAGTGGCGCATCTGGGGGATTCGTAGTTCGCGACATTGTTCCGCAACATTGAACGCGCCGACTCTTGCTTGGCGAGCCGCAAGAACCGCGCGAACGTTCGTGCACACGCGTGTTAATTTCGCGACACGCATCGCGATGTAGGAAGCAATTTTTAACGACGAAAGTGGAGCCGTTTTCGCTGCATGCAAGTGCAACTTTCGGTATACTGCGATGGCATCGATTGCAGGGGTTGTTAATTTTCGTGTCGTCGAACTCTTCTAGAAATGGAAAGTCTGAACGCACGTGAACATTGTTGTAAAAGGGCTGAAAGTGTTTGAAAATATTTTGAAAACTTGCGAGTTAAATGTTAGTAGAATTCTTCGATACAATTTGGATTGGAAAGTCTGGAAATAGGTGAAACAAAGTCGGAAAAAGTTTGACTAGTAATTAAATAAATATTGACGTTACAGAGAAAGTATAGAGGGAGTCTGATAATTGTTTATGAAGTTTGAAAAAGTTTCAAGTCGGATTCAGGAATCTCTTGCTAGAGAGTAATGTAATGAAAATCTGAAGATCTGAAACATTGATTTTATCTAGGGACGTTTGACGTTTATTGATATAAAGTGTTTTGTGAAGTCGTTTGAAAGTTAGATTTCGTCGTCGGACTGCAGCTTCTGAAATTGCAGTTTAATTCCAGATGTAAATCGTGGCATTTGCATAATTATTAATTTAAATTGTATTGTTCTTTAAACAAAACTATTTAGGATAGTTTAATGATGAGAGTCATAAACAAATCTGAGATTAGCTTCGTGAATTTCACCAGGTGAAATAGATTAAAAAGGTATATAATGAAACAATATAACAATGAAACCGTAACATTTTCCAAATTAATTAAAAGGGCGACAATTGGCCAAATTCATACTGGTATCATTCAATTCTTTTGAGAATTAATTATTATAAATAAATTGATATATTGAAAGAAATTTATTATTATTAAATATTTGGTTTAAAGAGAGAGATGGAATTTTCAGAAAAAAGATAGATAAAACATATTTTTATAAAAATTAATTTTATATTATATATAAATATTATATTAATATGAAATAAATATAAATAGGATCCAAAAGT
>JABFPB010000426.1:0-39282 GCA_022817645.1 Ceratoteleas bidentatus
GGAAAAACCAGTTAAGTGACATTTTTTGACAAATTTGGTTAAGAGCGGAAATTGATATATTTTTATGTATATTTTCACTTGGGAACATCGAAATGTTATTATCTGATGTACATTTTGCTCAATTTTCACAAAACATAACAAGTGAAGTGTTATTTTTGAGGAAAAGCCAGTTTAGTACACCCGTTTTGAGGATTAAGTTCCCATTCATACATAGGAAATCTTAAATTTAATTTTGGTAACTTAAACATTATATTTTACCTTTATTTTGCATTAGAAATAGTATCCAATAGACATAAAAACGATTGATATAAAAATGCAAAAGTTTACTTTTGAAACTTTAAATGCAAATATCTCAAAATCACAAAAAAGTGACGTAACTGGTTTTTCCTAAAATCCACAGATATAATACCTTTAAGTACATTTCAAGGTCGATCGCCATGAAAAATACAATATTTCACCACTGCTTAGTTCTGACCTATTGTCTGTAGCATTAGTAAAATGTGTGTTTTCTTCCCAAAACTGTTTCAACCCCATTTAAATATCATGCATCATCGTCCATCCAAATCCACATAATTCACACTAACAAACTGAAACACTGGGATGAATACAAATACCAGTACTACACCACGACAAACATCACGATAACCATCAACATTCGGAAAGAAAACAGTAAACACAAATTGTTTACATCTTTCTTTAGGCTCAATGTTTACCTTCATTCCTTCTTCGCCATGTAGGTCAACATTGTTTTTTCACCCGGTTCATCACATTATCTTTCCCACTGCATCGTGACCGATTTTCAACTCGTTAAAACTGCGTTCGCAATAATAAAAAATGCTTCGAGACCCCGAAGAAAACTCGCCGGTCGAAGAAACAACCCCCCTCCTTTTTATATGGACTCACACCCTCACTCCGAAAGCCTATTTGTCATTCGTCATTAAACCGCGTCCTTTTTCCACGCAGCCACGAACACGTCGTTTAACATTTTGTAATCCCGCGAAGTCGTTAGCCCCGCGCATTAATTCCGACGTTATTATGGCCGCGAGATAACGTCTTGTCTCGCTTAATTTCCGTACCTCTTTTTTCGCCATCCGTCCGACCTTTTTATTATTTTTTTTTTGCGCGCGCGACGCACACTCGTGACTTAATTGCGAGGGCACGAGGGTCCTAAGAGGCGACGCGCGATTACGACTCATCGGCCATGGAAATTAATAACGGAAGAGCCCTGGCGTCGAGAGCGCGCAACATACGCGCACTCAAGCGAAGCGCGAGGGGAATACTTTTAATTACACCGCATTGGTCGCGTACGAGCATACTTGTCAAACAAAACATTTTTAGATACACCGGCAATAAAAATACGCTGGACGGCGGCGAAAACGCGGTTATTTTAAGGCGTTCTTGTGGCCATAATAGGGGGGAGAGGTGGTTGAGTTAGTTTGGTTTTGAAGGATTTGTGAAGGTTTGGTGAAGGATCATTAAATTTGCTGGGAATTATTGAAGGTGTTGCGTGCTTGCGAGTTGACAAATTTGTTTCATTACAGCAGTCCACCAATAGAATCCGGACATTTCGGAACCCTAATCCAAATTCTCAAAAGTCCCAGAATAAAAATAATATCATTGTTCTTAATCTTGAGGCGAATCTATCGCAATCTCATTGTTTAGCTGCATGAATAAAAAAACACTTTTGAAACACCTCAACCTATCATATTCTTTCGGATTAAACAGCTTTAATAAAAATCATTACTTTTCTTAAATCGACAGTAAGTACGTTACTGGACAAATTTACGATAGTTCTGCCTCAGTTGAGAATTAGTTGTTTTTTTATTTTGACCTCGCTTAAAAAATAGTAATTTAACAATTTAAGGTAACCACGCTTTCCCCATGACGATCAGCCTTCGACAACCTCAGAGTCTTCCTTATTCAACCGAAAACCCAAAACCTGCCGTTTTCTCCTAAAATCCTCACTTCCACTCACCCGTTCAAAATCCATTCTCGCTCGCGAATATCGCTCAAGCCGATCGCGCGCGTTTACCATAATTTATGACAATTCTGACATACATTTTTCATAAAAACCCGTCTCACCGGCATTCTCATCTCGCATCACGGTTATCGTCGCTCCTTGATCAATAACAAATTTATCCGTTCTAACGTTCGTCATTGCGCCGACGCGCGGCCCATGAAATTTAAATATCACAAACACCGAATACATATTTCATACGCGCACGAACAATGGGCCCCGTCGCGCAACACAAATAATGTTCCACGAAACGCAAAGGAAAAAAGCGCCCGATCCGAAGGGCAGCCGACGCGAGATGACGAACGTTATCAGATGTCACCTAGCACCTCTCGCGTGATGACGTCGCCGCGATCGTTTATCATAACACGTGACGTCGTCACGGGGCGCGCGATTTGCTTCCGCTTCCCGTTCGTGCGTCTGCCGGCGGCCCCGATTTTTCTTCGCGCGGCGCAGCAAATCTCGACGAAAATCGTCACCGACAAGACAAACGGCCCAAGCGCACGTTTGACGCACGATTTGCCCCGGGCGCCGGGCGACTTTCCGCCGCGAATTATTGCTCGCGCAATCACCGAAACGAAGCCCGCCGCCGGCTCGTCGATCAAACGTCACGCGCGACGCTTTTTCAGCGAAATCGAAATTAGTCGCGCGCGAGAAAAAGGGGGATACCCGTACCCACCCTACGAGGGTAGACATTTGTTAAGGAGTTCTTTTTTCATATTTTTTCGGGATGGAAGGAAACGAGAAATCGATTTTGATTTCTGACATTGTTTTGTCTGCAGATTTTACTATGTACACAAGTTTTTTTTTTCTCGTAGGCGCTAATTTATTAAAACTTGTCGAGCGCTAGAAGAGCGCGACACGCGTCGCACGATTTACCGGCTAATTATTATTTATTCGCGCGGAAATCGAGGACAAAAAAGATGCAGCGAGGGTGGCGATAAATTACCGAAATGCGGGAGAACGCAGGCTTTGAGCGTGGAAATTGTACCTGGGCGGTTGCGCGCACGCAATGACAATGCGCCCGCGACAAAAACACCCTCGAGCGTGCGACCCTCCAAATGACAATGCAACATTTTATTATTAAAGTTAAGTGGCCGGGCTCGCGAATCAAGTGTGCGCGCTCATTATGCCGACCGGCTGGTTTTTACCTGCGAAAACATTCATACGCGTCACCTTTGCCGACCTTCAATTGTAATCACAATATTTGTTTGCCCGCGTATGCGGTCAGGGTGGCAAAGCGATCGACCTGGGGGGCATTTGTGTGTTTAGATGGGAAGGTGGGTGGAGCTGGCGACGGTTAAATAACGATTAGAACGTTAATTCGACTAGAATGGTTTATTATGAATTTAAACCCTAGTGGGAGTAAAGTCTGATAGATATTCGGAAAATGTTTGAGAAATGTTCGGAAAGTGGAACATATGTTTTGAAAAAGTCTGACAAACATTCGGAAAGAGTTTGGAAGCTTTAGAGAGAGTTTGAAAACTTTGGAAAAGTCTGAAAAACAATAGTAAAAAGTCTGAGGACTTTGGTCATAGACTGACAACTATTCAAAAAAAGATAGAAGATAGAAAAGATAGAATTCTCAATTTATGCCATTGAAATTAACTCAAATATTCGAGTAAGTATCAAAAAAATGAATATTTCGATATGTGCATATTCCATTAATTAACTTTCCAACATCAAACCGAAATTCTGATTCCTACACAAATCTCCAGGCAACAAAATCAACAAACTATAATGCTATAACCATTTAATCATTTGCGGTGATAAACCCATCAACTCGCGTATCGCAGCGAAATCCGTTCAAAAGAATGGTATCATTTAAACTCGAATAAACACGTGGCCGGAGTGGGACGTAACCGCATCGAACACAGATGTTCGATGTGACATTAATGCTCGTAAATGGAAAATAAGAGGAGGTAAGACTGTGGAAATCCCAAAAGAAGCCGCGCCCTCGAGGGTGTGTTTGAAAGACACGGCAGTGATTAGGCTTTGCATCCCCACGAATGACCGCTCAGAGGGTTGGAAGCCGGAAAATTCATTGAGTTACTTGAGCGAGTTACTCGTATATATCAGCGTGGGAGGAAGTCGTTGCGACGTAGGGTCGAGCGCCGTACAATCCTAATTCCTTCGAGCGATAATTAATTGTCTGCTCTATGAGCTGTGTCTTATCAAATTCGTGAAGAGGGCCATTACCGTTTGTCATTGGCTGATAAATTAACGAAATTATCCCGCCTAATCGGTCTCGCCAGTTACTTAACTAAATTCTCCGACATTAGCATGTGCAAGCCATAAAATTACAATTTTTTTCGTCGTATTCATCGAGACAAAATCTAAGATGGAATTCTAGGAAGATCTAAAATCCCGAGAAAATGTTGAAGAAATAGATCCATCGCCAGGAATTGAACCCGAATATCTAACTATTCTTTTAATATCTTTTAATATATATGCCTCATCTTAGAAGAGTCTTATCTTATTATCAAATGAAAATGTAGTCATTTAGAATAAAGAACTTCATCCTGCGACAAGTTGAAAATGTATATATTAGAAGTAGTTTTCTTCTTGTGTGGTTTCGGACCAATTAGAAGCCCTGGAACATAGTTGTCGAAGTCTGAGGGGAACGGCGAAACAAACGACGTTGCGTCTGGCACAAAAAGTTGTGGTCAGGGGAAAAGTGCGGAAAAAGCGTCGGACAATGCGCGACGTGCGAAAGGCGCTCCAGATCAGGACGTTTAGCGTCGTCGGGGCGTGACATGTGCGCCGCTGAATCGGAACCCCTACGAGCCCCTTCGGCTTGTCAAACGCCCCTCCGGTGTCGCTTACAAGACAGCAAATTTGTCTTAGATAAGCAAAACAAGCACTCGACGCGAAGGACGACCTCGTCAGACCTGTCCGATGCAATTCCACTTCATTACTGCCACTTTTCTCGTGTATCACGAGAGGTGTGAATCAGCGCGCGGCGTCGTTGCGCTGACGTGAGGATTGAGCCGTCAAAGTGGATGCGCCTGCGTTGCCTATTTGTCATAAGTTACGCTCACCCTTTAATATTGCACGAACTGCCGTTCGGATATTTAATACTTAATGTCGATCATTTATTTCGGAGAAGAACCCGTTTCTCGAGCAATTTGCCGCGCGCTTATTGATGGCGGATTGACGTGGACGGATGGAACTGGTTTCTGCTGGGAAATTTCGTTGGCGGCCTGAGGTCCAGAGGATTGGGGGCAAAAGTAGATGTGAGGAATGTCTTGAAGATTGCGAGGTTCTTGGTATGATGGGTGTGAGGTTAGTGGGAAGGTTAAGAGAGAAAGAAATGAGGTTAGAAGTCTTCTAACTTTTTGCATAGAGGTCAAATTGATCGAAGTATTAGGGACATTGGGTGGATGGAGGAATATTTTGACTGGGATGTAAGGAAGGTTGGGAATAGAGTTAGAAGTCTTCTAACCGAGGGGGGAATCTTTGAAAATGCTACAAGCGATCTTGTAAGTAGACTTAGAAGCCTTTAAACCCTTCAAAGCAATCTAAAAATTTGAGAAACCATTGAGTTAGAAGTCTTCTGAACTCCACTTCCATTATTAGAATCTCCCAAAATCCTGAGAGTTGGGAAAAGTAAATATATACATATATTGGAAAACGCCTTGGAAGTCCTACAACCTTCTGATCGCGATCAAAATCTCTCAATCTAACTTAACAAAATCTCGAAGCTGGTCTAGAAGTCTCCACCTCGACCTTCTAGACCACCACCAAACCTCCCTCTTCCTCCAGCCTTCCCGACAACATCTCAATCTCAACCTACCCATTCCCGAAAATCGATTTAGAAGACGTCCAACCTCCAAACCCACGGCACATCAATAAAACTTTATTGCCCGCATCCTCCACGTCTCCGTCACTCATCCCACCTTTATTTCACCATCAGCACCTCCGGCGCGCCGACCCGGGAACCCTCTCCATAAAGCATACGTGACGAACGCCATAACCCGCGCCAAGATTTAAGCAAATGAACCGGCCGCTCTTCCGTCGTGCCCAGAAATTCCATCAGCCATAACCGTTTTTCCCAACGCGGGAACCTTGTTAACCGCGCGCCACCGCCATTCAGTGATTATTTTCGCGCGATGAAATATCGCGCGCGGCACAATCATAAATAATTATAATGTCGGACATTGTGCCGCGCCAAACGTCATCCGGGAAGTCGCCGCGGCGTATTGCACTGCGATCGATTCCACGAACTCCAGCCGGCCGCCCGGTTCCAATGTCTTTCGCGCATTTAGCTCGCCAGGAGGATTTGCATAAATTAGATTTTATCCTTCCAGGAACATTCGTCTTTGTGACGCCCGCTTCGTATTTATGGAGCCCGCGCAATGCCGTTGCGGATCTTAGCGCGTGAGCGTAACGCTCACCCGCGCCCACCTCCGATCGGAAAAGGATTAGGCTTTCCGGGGGGACGGGAACGATTTGCAGACCCGAACCCCTGCGCAGGGGCAGCTGTGCGCAAAAAAGTAGGAGAGGAAAGCCCAGCTGCAGTGCCGGGGGAGAGCCTCGATTATGAGGAACGCGTGAGTTTTCGGCCGAGTCTCTCGAAATCGTCATTAATTCTCGCAATAAATGTCAGGGGGACACCAACCCCGAGCTGAAACAATCGGCAGACGAGTACAAATTCGGGACATACGCTTGGACGAAAATTTATGGCGCCAATGATCGCTAGAGGGGGCCACTTTCCGCGCCAAATTTGAATGACATTGGGGGAGGGGTGTTTGCCGGGGTGATTTAGGTGGCGGTGATTGAATCGATGGTGATCTTTCGCTCGTAATCTTTATTTGGGGTCATATTTTAGACCTTAATTGAAACTTCGAGGCAGTTGTTGCAGCGGTTGGTGGTGATTGTGACTGCGGACGGTTATTATTGGGAGATTAGATCGGGAATGATTTGATTTGGGGGTGGATCTGTTTTGGTCGGGTTGGAAAATTAAAGGTGGGTTGAGTGAATTGATCAAGTTGAGTGAAAAAATGATGGCAAGGTTCAATGTGTAATGGCTGACTGCTGTTTTGCTTTGAAAGTAATGTTTCAACCTTTCAGAATGTTCAATGTTTTTAATTTTGCATCTGGAAAACCTTTTCAACCTTTCAAAAAGTCCAAGTGTTTCAAATTTTTTCCCATACAAAAAATGCCGAACATTTAAAATGTCCTAACGTTTCAAATTTTGCCCGTGCAGAAAATTGCAAATAAATATTATCTTGGCTCGTCATTCGACTTTATTGCTCTCGCGATCGGATCACCATAGCCGCCTTTCGCCGACGATCGGCGCGCGCTCGTTGCCGGCACGATTTCGCCCGATCCTGAGTTGATTAACGTCGAGTCAGCGACGGGTTTCGCGCGTGAATGGCCGCTGATTGGTCGGGCCCGGGCGCTGATTGATGTCGAGACGGGGCCCGGTATCTTCGCGGCTTCCTGCCCGCTCGAGGTGCGAATCCGCTCGTTTGCCAAATGACTCGTCCGTCATTCCGCTTATCGCGCGCATAATGAACCATTTACGCGAGCCATTATTTTCTGCCAAATGTTAATTGGCTCTCGGACGGACGGGCCGCGCGATTGGCCCGCGAGACCGTACGACCGATGCCACTTCCGGTTCGTTTGTTCTTGTTGCGCCGAGCCGGGCGATGAGAGCTCGCGGTAATTTGTCTTTTGAGGAGATGCGAAGATGTCTTGATAGGATGAAAGGGGGAGGGGGGCGTTAATGATCCGATTTGGGAAAGGGGTTTCGGAGAGATCTTTGTTGATGAAAAGTTGTGTAATGAATGTTTGTACATGCTGAATATGTAAAGGAATGATCAGAATGCCTTAAAGTGTTTTGATAACACTTCTTTTTATAAGTGACTTTTAAAAAAATATTTCTGGTCCAAAATACACTATCTATGGGATAGTGCAATGGAACCAAAAACAATTGAAAATCATGACCTCCAAAAACCTCATTCTGCTCGAAAATCCTGCCAAAATATCCTTATCATCATGCAACTCATCATAATTCATTAAAACAACGCCCACCGGAATTGGCCGTTCCAATTTTCAGGCTCGCCGATACGATCTCGGCGCCCGCGCCCAAAATCCGGCGCGAACAACGCCGCCGCAAATTGGCACCGGCCGGGCGGCCGTTTTTGCCGTTCGCGCGACAATGCGGCATTGACAGTCTCCCGCGCCGGGGCACGTCCAATCGAATCTGGACGTGGCATCGGCAACAATTAATAATTACTGCATTGCCGGCAACGCTAAACGCTTTAATCAATGTCATCGGGCCAATTTCCGATCTCCGCTCCCGCCTTCCGTCCGCCGTTCCTTCGCCCTCGCTCCCCGGCCGTCGTTAAACTGCGTTATCGGCGCAGCGACTCGCAGGAAATTACGCGCGAAACGCCGCCGCGGAAGTCACAATTTATCAATTTCCAGTGGCGCGCGCGAGTGATCGATACGCCTGTCGAAGAACTGGACGCGTCCGTCGAATCACGTCAACGTCGCCGGATTTATCTCGTTCAAATGGCACCTGTTGTCGCGATACAGTTTTTTTTATTTATTTTAATTTTCGCGGTTCTTTCGACGGGTATTGTGGTTAGAAAGAGGGAGCTTTATAAAAAAGTAAATAATAATAACTGAGGTAAAAATTATACATGGGCCATATATGGTATACATGTATGTAAATTTTAGCTAACAAATGTGCTTCATCAACACATCCTCTGCATAATTAATACATATACTTTAAACTTTCAGAAACTACCGCCAGAGCGAACCTTTAAAAAGATATTTTCAAAGGCATGGGAAACAACCGATTTTTGAAACTTTTAATATTGTGGTACTATAAAAGAATGGAATTTGAAAATTTTGTTAATTCGTAAATGTTGAACGTTACGGATAATGTTAAAATTACGTAAATGTTTAAAAGTTAAGGATATTTCACTAAGAATTTAGCGACTTATTGGAGGGTACCTTTGAGAGTAAGTGAAAAGTGCGGACATTCACTAATTTGCCGGCGAAAAAACAAATTCCGCGACACAAAGGCACCGAAGATTGTATCGTCAACGCTCCAATTCGGCCCGCGGGATCTTCAAAATCAATCTCGCGACGAGCCGACGCGCGGTGCGCTTTCTTCGCGCGAGTCGCGCGGCTGATAAGCTCGGTCGTCGGGAGGAGCCGAAAAAAAGGTCGCACTCGACCTCGTCACAAAAAATAGCACGTGATTTGCTGCTTTCGCGAAACCGGCGGAGTTTCGAGGAGCCGAATATTCGAGAGTGGAATTCGAGAGTAAGAGGTGCAACTGGTATTAGAAAGTGAGAGACGTGGAAAGATGGATAAAAGTTGGAATTACTGGCAATACTGTGATTGTAGTTTAGAATTATTTGTACGAAAAGAAGATTTCTCAATCCAAACCTTAATTTCTAACGAGTGGCAATTTTACTTAAAAATATGCCATATATGTCCATATATGTGGCACATGTGGTAGTATATGTGGTTCATATGGAGACACATACAGGCACATATTGAGACATATATGGAATATAAGACGTTCAAACATTTTGATGCCTCAAGTTAACCTAACCATACCACATTTCAAGGCTAATTAAAACGAAACCATAAAAATACCACATTGCCATGTTAAACCCTAAAAATTTCTTCATTAAAATCCTCTCAAATACCCCGATCCCGCATCTCCAAAGAATTCGTCCCGGCCCGAAATTGGCGTCGATCTCGCAAGTGTTCCTTCTTCCCTCCGCAGCCCAACTTGCCTCATTTAGCGACTCGCGTTCAAAAATGAGTGGGAATCAGTTCAGCCCCATTGAGCTCGAAATCAGGCATGAAATGGCAGCGCATTAAGCCCGGCGCTCGCGTCTGCCATATTTAACCCTTCGATAGGGACGAAAACTGCATCGATTCGGCGCCCGCTTTTTTCTCTCCCCTCCCCCCTTCCCTCCAACCTATATCCGAGGCACTCGCGCCGCGCGCACACAAGCGACAGCGCGATAAGTGCAAACTTTCGTTTCCACCCAATGACGACAAGCGACCCATTATTACGCGGAGACTGTGTACACACGTATTGACATGCGTATACGCAAATAGGCGGGCGCAGGGACATTGTTATCGTTGTGCGTCTGCTTGATTCCGCAATAGCTGTAATTTCTGCTGCTTTTTGAAATATGCCGTACGGCCAAATGATACCCGTAAAGTCCTGTTTTGTCATTGAAGATAATTCAGGTGTAGACACCCGCTGTTTCTGATGCGACCGCTCATTAGACGACAATCGCGAGTCGCTCCAAGTGACGCGGTTTAACGAATCGAGCATTTAATTGCAACTGTCAAAGTAAATCGAGAATTTACAGACCGACAAAGAGTCGCGAGAATTGCTGCATTGATTCGACAGTTCGCATTTCTCGCCGGGAAAATTGATGGATCTGTTTCGAGGTTCGAATTTCTCGACCAAAAATTGTTCGAAATTTAAAAACTGGTTCAAGCATGAATTTACAAATCGATGGAGACACGAGATAACTTCTACATTATTTGAAAACAAGTTCTTGATTTGAATTTCCCGCCGGCGGGAAGTTTGAACGGCCTACTTCAAATTTAAAATTTCCCACTAAAAATTGTTCAAAAATTCAAAAGTTGGCAAATCTTGAATTTACAAATCTATGATGACATGATTTGACTGCTGAATTGGTCGAAAACCATTTTTCATTTGAATTTCCCGCCGGCGGGAAATTTAAACGGTCTCCCGAATTTTCAAATTTTCTGCTGAATATCGGGAAAAAAATTAAACAAAAAATTGCGAATCAGGGTGAAAAATGCGATGTCGATCGAACGTGTTGAACCGCGGCTCATTACTTGCGGAAACGTCGCATCGATCGCGCCCTCGAGTGGCGAAAAAAAGTGCGATTGCTTTCCCGCGATTAACCCATCGAAAGTCGACAGCACGCGACGCATGAAATTTCTTGATGCCGCGCTCTTGAAGCGGGAATCAATCAGCGGCATGCTGTCCACCGCGGTCGTGCAATATAAAGTCATCAAGCAGAGCGGCGGCCATTGTCTTTATGAATGAACGAGCGCACATTCACTCTCGCTGTCCTTTGACATGTGTTGCCAGGCGTGTTATAGACTTGCATGTTTATACATGTATAACGTAGAGCTCGCTGCTAATTGCTAACCAGGCTTTATGCTATGCTCATTCCCGTCCAAATGGTTCGTTCGACCGCGCCAATAAATATACAAATCCGCGTATCAATTTCGCCGACTATATTGACTGTATGGCCGGAAAATTGGCTGTATGCAAGTTTACGGCGATTTGATTATTATTTCCCATTTGGTCTCGGAAGTAAAATGCGTTTTGTGACGATTTAAGAGATTTACTAGAATTTTTGCAAGGTTTACTTAAATCTGAAATCAGTAAATTTTCTGTCACTTTCCAGTCATGGATTTTTATTTCGGAATGTGGGATCGAGCGACACGGTAGTGTCTCTGGCCAAGTACAAAAAGTGTAAATGTGAAAAACACTAATCTGTTATACCGAGTGAACATATATGCAGTTTTTATAGAATTTTGACAAACCAATTTTACAAATAACAAATCGGAAACATTCTCAGATTAGTGGATGAGATTTTTTTATACTGTTTTTACATAAATAAAAAATCTGTATACTAATATACTAAAACTTTGATGTTTTGTGTATGAAAAGTATCAACGTTTGAACTGACAAGTTTTTTTAGAATTTATTTCTACATTTTCAAAGTTTTCGGATATTATGACATTTCTCGAAACTCTTATGTAATGCCCCGACTTCTTGTTTGGCCTGCAAACGACGTTTGTTCAGTCCACGTGCCGAGAGCTTCGGGTGTTATGATTTTAGGCAGATCCCGAGAAGGTCATTTTCACCAAAAACAGGTGTGGAACAGATATTTTTACAAGTCGTGCAGCGCCCTGTTCGTGCGACGAGCAGGTAGCAACGAGACTGATTAGATAAGCACCGAACAGTTTGCTGGCAAACTTTTTGGTCCAAAATGTTTCTGGCACCATTTCTAACCATCTCTAAATAGACCTCTCATTTAGACACAACAGAGACAAAAACAGACCAGTATGAAAATGATTTTTTTAATTGCCACAACAGAAGGTGAAGCAAAAATTTACCCAGATATAAATTATATATGGTCTTTATATGGCAGACATATGCACACTAGATATGGCCAGTATGTATTACATATATGGACCAATATATGGTCCATATAAGTTAATATACGCATAAATATGTGTGACATATATGCTGGCACTTGTTTTATTTTTCAATTTTTACCATACATTTCGACATATACTCTAGCACATATAACATATATACCATTTATCTTATGAATGTGGATATAAATGTACGTTATCCTGACAGGAAAACATGTACTATCATAAGCTTGTACAAAAATTGCTTATGTATGCAATTTTTGTGTTCATATAGAATGAATGAATACAGTAAAATAAAAATGCGATAAAATGCCACAAATAATGCAAAATTTTCCAATCTGGATTATATGTAAAATATATCTTCATTTTTACGTGGACTGAAATCAATTTTTGAGTTTCCAATTGTCTAGCAATTGACGAATTCAGCGATTTCTCAATAGAGGGCGCAAAAGTAAAATCTTTTGAATTTCCGATGCGGCGAATGGCGGGAATTTCGAAATGGATCCTCTAATTGGACGATTCCTCGGGAAATTGCATCGCTCCAGTCGTTGTTTTCGGATTTCGCCTGCTTTGACCAGCGAATTCGCGGATCCGCGCGATAACAAGCGACAACTGAAACAATAGTTCCGTTACGCTGGAGCCGGATTGATGCAACCGCGGTCCTTTCTTTCGAGCAGCTAAGTGAATTACAAGGCAAAAGTCACGGCAAGTCGCGGCGGTAAGCAAATTCCGCGCGCTTCGACGAAGCCCGAGTGTTTGTCGCCGCTTTTCGAGCAGAAAAATTAATTGGCAGCCTTTGTTCACGCCGACTGGACGTTTGCTTTTAATCGACAGCCCAATTATCTTTGCGATCTTGAAGCCGCAGTTCCTTCGGCGGCGCATTTTTTTCCTTTCGTCCGCTGCAATTCAGACGCGACGCCAAAGGTCTTATTAGGATTTATTCAAACATTGTGTCACGAGCCGCGCTTCGTTATTAATTTTCGAGTTCCATTGTGACCCGAGCGCTCTTTCGGTGATACGTTTTTTGTTTCTTTGGCGATGACATAACGAGGCGGACGCTGTAGTGTAAAAAACATAACGTTAACGATAAGGATATGATCTTCTAAATATGAATTTGCTAATGCTGCAACGCCATCTGGTGATGAATAGAAGATTTAATTAATGTATTCTTAGTTTAAGAGGAAAACTTTTTACATACTTTTCACTACAATACTTCTAAAAAGTATTTTCATATGAGGTAAAATTCTTAGATCAGTACCAAGTGAAAAATCCACTTATGGTAGAATTTTCCTCCCGTTCTCAAGGGTAATGGTTTTAGAATATGAATATGACGATATTAACGATTTTCTCAACGTGCGAATCGACTGAATTTGGCAATTAAACGCTTTCGATTTGGAAACCCATCACATTAGCATCTATCTGAGCCGTTTGCAACGGATTTTGCGTCACTGTTTCATCCGAAGCTGCGTGAAACACGTGTTGCGCTACCGAGAAAAAAAAGGATGTAAATTAAGTGTCCGAATGCTGGCGGGTTATTTACGTTGCTTTTCCCTGTCAAGTGAATATGGAAAACAAAGATATAAATTAGCTGAGGGAAAAGTCGGGGTATTGTATGACCGGCCGGACTTTCGTGGAGTAGGTATACCGAGAAACTGCAGCGACAAAAAATTTATAGAACTCTTACGTCAGCGACCGAGAAAAACTCATTTTTTAATTAACGACGACAATAAAATAAGTAAAACGGCGTTGAGACGACCGGACGTTGCCGTCGAGAAAAGTAGGTTTATGGTTGACAAACACACGCGGTCGAGAAACCATTTTCGTCTCAACTTTCTTTCACAATTTTCCGCGGAAAAAATGGACTACATTGTGGTGTGTGACCCACGCGTATTTTCGAAATTTGGAGCAAAAATTGAAGTTTATTGCGTCTAGAGAAAGCATAAGTTCAAAATGGCGAAAATTCCGCAATTAGAACGATTAAGTTAACTTAATTATCCACGCATATCGGTTCGGAAAACCCCTCGTTTTCGTGTTTTTTTGCAGGCGAAAAGAGGTCGCGTCGTTATCAGTCTCGCAGATTGTGTTCCCGGGGAGCTCCGGTCGAGAGCATCGGCATTCTTGGCGGTCTGATCTCGCTGGCCCAGGCACGGCCATTGAAGAGATCGGCGTGCTCAGGCGCAGATAAAGAAAAATAGGAACGGACAGGGGGAGACGCGAAGGCGTCTAATCTGTCGGCAGTGATCAGACCAGCTGTATCGATGATGAGGTCCCGGATCACTTTGAAGTCCGGCCGACGCTCCGCGGGGTACCGGCTCGCCGAGCCCCGATTGTGATCCTGATTTTCATCCTCGCGCCATACCGTCTGTTGGATCTGACCGCGATGAGACGACGTCTTTTTCTCTCCCCCTTTCACTCGAAAAAATGCGATAGTGAAATGGTACAATGGCTGCGTCGCCAAGCTCCACGCATATCGCTTTTAAGCTTTGACAAAATTGCAAAAAGTTCTACGCGTATCGGTTTCAAACTCCAAAAGACCTCAACATGATCCACGCGTATTGGTTTTAGATTTTAACAAAATCGCAAAACGCCGACGCAATAGAAAAGACTTAACGAGATCTGCGCGATCGGTTTTAGATTTTGGTAAAACTACCACAAGATCCAAGCATATCATTTTCTAGCGAAAATTAACAACTAAATCTGAATCCTTAATTGTAAGGTGATTTGTTTGGCAAGTTTATAATGGTCGTTCTCGACCCGAAGACGTAGTAATGTGTTAAAAAAACTTTTCTCGAGTGTGATTCATAAATAACTCGGCAGCCGACAATTTTGGCGATTATTTTTCATCATCACGGCTCGTCAAACGGCCATATTTCTTCCGGGCGTTTCGGATTGATACGCCAGACCGTTTGGATCCGGGGTTCTTAATTTCGTCGCTTTGTCTGGCCAAGTGGAATTTCGGCGCGAGCTCGTTCCGAAGGTGTTTTCTGGAATCCGAGGAATCTCGGGCCGAGGAAAAACACGTGCGCGTTTGATTCGGGCAAGTGTTTTTCGGCCGCTGGAATGCCTCGAGGAGGAAATGTCGAATTATTTTAATGGGACGTTACGGCCCACGACGGAGATTAAGGGTTTCGGGAAATGTGATTAATAGTCAATGAGGATTAATAATGTCGATTTTTTTCGATCGGATAATTATCGCGGCGAATTGATAAATTGAGCGGCCGCGATCAAACAGCGAGGAACAAACTCTTTCGGAAAGACAATCCGCAATTCACGGCAATTAGGCGCGGTGTCTGACACCCTGCAAGGCGAAAATACCTGCAAGGTCCCAAACACGCCGGGCATCGTAAAGCCGACATGGGGACACATTTATGGCGGCCATTTCCCCGGGCCGGACGACACGAAAAACGAAATTTCTCGACACCGAAGAAGGGTTTCCAGAGTTGGCTTTTACGACCCCCGGCGATTTATAGCTACCGTGCACGGGAAATTTGGATCGTCCGAAATTTACTGTTTTAAGGCCCGGATCGTAAAAAAGAGGACCTTGCGCAACACGTGAATGGCCTGGCTGAGTGATGAATGAGTTTCTCTTTTTCGGGTTTAGACATTTTTCCACGAGAGCAACTGAAATTTACCAGTGCCTTGTACGTTTTGGCGAAACCGTTTCATTCGGTTGGATGTTCGTTTTTGGAGTCATTTTCATGGGGGTTAAGTTCGATGGTTTCAGGTTTAGGCGACCAGTTATATTCTTTTCAATTTTGTTGTTTTTTTTTATTCCGGGTGTAGATGATCACTTACGCTCCTTTTTTTCTTTGTTAATTTTCATGGGGGTGAAGTTCAAGAGTCCCAGTTTTTATATGAACACTTTTTGTGTAATTTTGACGCTGATGAAATGGAGATGGCTATTTATCGTTTTCTAGAATGTAGAACCATTTTTTTCTTTCTTCAAGTAGCTGTTCAGTTTTAGACCATCACCTAAATCGTTTTCAAGTTTCCGTGTTTTTCACGCGGAGAAGTTATTGACCTTTGTGTTAAGATGACCAATTACTTCTGTTTTATACTTTATCCAGCAGAATTAAATATCCTTCTCAGATTTGTACCTTCAAAATCAAATTACTTTATTCACAATATTAAAATAAGTTAGTTACACATGATATTAATTTAAAAATAATAAAATTTAATAATAACTTAATAATTTAATAAAAATAACCAACTTAAATAAACAATATATTATAAATATTAATCAATTAAGTATTAATTAAATAGACTTTAAATTGACAAATTTTCAATATCACGTGCAAAATTCGACACCATGTTTATTATAAACCACGCTCCTAAGACAGATTCCAGGAGTAACATGGGACTGTAAATTTTACGATACTGACCGGAAATTTTAGGTAAATTTTATGTTGTTTGGTCAACGAACCAAATTTGGGGAATTCTCTGTGAAAAGGGCCGGTCGTTATGATTTCGGGTACGATCGGGCAGGTACCAAGAAAGGTCATTTTGATCGAAAACAGATGTTAAGGCCACAACCCCAGTCCTACATCAATTTTCATCATGACTTTCTTCATTTTATTTCAAAGAATCCAGAATTTTAGTGCAATATTACATTTGTTGCAAGTTTAGCTTGTTTAAACAATTTCAAAACTTGCATCAAATTTACAATAATAAAAAAAAACAAATTATAAGTTTTTGGTCCAGTTTTATATAACTTCTCCTTAAATGTTTCCACCGTTCCTTTGTGTATCTTTAACATTCATTTTGCTTTACCCTGTTAACAATTTTCCATAATTTTCCTCAGTATACTTTTACACTTGCAGCTTCCAACAACCTTTTACAATCCCCACCAACTTTTCGTTATTTTTCCCTGACGAATTTACCTTGATCACCTTTATCCAACCATTTTCGCGGGATCATTTTAATTGGATCATCGTTTCGAGCGGACGCAACTGGCTGTGGCTTTTTCCCGCGGAAATGAAATGGCTTAGGTGTTCCCCGGAGCGAAATGACGTTCGAATTTTGCCGTCGGTATCTCCGTGACAAAACAAATTAATTTGTCCTCGTTATCCCGGACGTTCACGGATGGCTGTGCCGTTTCCACAAAGGCCGAAATCTCTTCCGCCATGTCTGCGGTCGCGCAAGCAAAGTCACCGCAAGCTCGCCAAAATCTTTTAAACAATGACGCAAGTGAAACAATCGGGATATTTTGAGTAGCTGGGGCTTCGGGAACGCGGGTCGAGCGACGATGAATGGAATCGGGTCGATCCCAAAAATTGCAAGGCTACGTTACTGCGAAAGAACCGAAAACAAGAATAACTTTCGTTTCGAACTGTTTCAAAACTGTTAAAGAAATGTTTTATTTATCAATTTATTTATTACATTATACAATCGATTTTTTTCATTTTGCATTAGTTAAAAGCTCCATTTCTGTAACAAAAAATTGTGGGCAATGTATTTTTATATCTTTGTCCGCCATATTGATTCGCCATATTCGTGAAGATTTGCAAAAACTTTAAGCAGTTTTCTTTAAATCACTTTTTTTACTATAACGTGGATTTCGGTCGAACAGTTCAGCCGATTCACTCTGGACAAAAAGAATTAAAAAAAACTATAAAAAATTTAGTAGACTGTATACCTATAGTGTCATAATTATTATTTTAAATCGATGGTCTAACATCAAAAAACAGGAATAAATATGGATCTATAAATTCAAATGGCTGCAATTTTGTCAAATTTCAACTAATTTCATTGGAGTCAGACACAAGATCCGGGGAACTGAATGCAGTTTTTTAATTGTTTTCCTTTTTTCTGCCAGATTACTAGGACCGTTACAATTTTGCACGATTTGTATCTGCTTTCAATACTAAGAACAACAACGATTCATCAATAACAACATTTTCTCTAAATATATTACCACTTAAAAATACCTAATTACAGCACTGTTTAACTGTTCAACTCTACTTCGGAGATTCAAAATAAAGCAAATCCTTATCGAGCACGTTTGCAACATTTCCAACTGTACGGAAAAACCTTCGCCCGTAAAAACTCGTCTCCCATAACCGCATCCACGCCAGCGAGAAACCCTACAAATGCTTCACCGAAAAAAACGCAGTACACATGCACATCGGCGTGCACACGAACATGCGACCCTACGGATGTGAGATCTGTGGGAAATTGTTCATGCGACGATTTGACTTCCGAAAACACAGTTTAGTCCATCAAGGGACCTCCCACAAACTAGTCCCTCTTTCCCTCGATAAAAGGATTAGACTCACAAGTCTGCATAGAAACTCGACATTGCATGATACGAACTAAATTGTGAAGCTTAATATCGGCCGAATATGACACGAGAACCTACTGTCAGGTCTGTGGGAAATCCTGGAATCTGCAACTGAAGTGTTTCGGGGAATCAAGCAAACTCTTTGACTGATATGACGCAATATTGCCCGCGTGAACAAAATTAGTATGGTAACAGTACGGCAACAGTATGGCAATAATATGGCAACAGAATGGCAATAGTATGGCAATAATATGGCAATAGTATGGCAACAGTATAGTAATAGTATGGCAACAGTAAGACAACAGTATGGCAATAGTATGGGATCAGTATGGCAACAGTATGGCAACAGTATGGCAACAACATGGTAATAGATGTGGCAGGGAGAATGGCGTCAAGGCTGGATCATAATCGCGACACCATACTGATGCCATACTGTTGCCATACAGTTGCGGTACTCCTGCAATATGGATAACCGACTGTTGCCATACTGTAGCCATACTGATGCCATACTAATACCGTTCTATTACCACAATTATTGCCACACTGTTGCCATACTCGTTTTTTTTTCCACGCGGGTTTCTGACCCACAAGAGAGATGTCTCTGTCTGTCTTTTCCCACATATCTTTCTATGTAGAAAAGTTAGAACTTTCTCTTCCTAATCCCCCAACCACACTACCAAGGAAAAACCTCAGAGTTTTATTTCATCCCGTACTTCAGTCGAACTGTCGCAGCGAACAAATTTGAATATCTTTCTCGAGGCCGCGAAAAACGGCGCGCGGGCATTATCTGGGCGGAAAAAAGAGCGAAAGTTTGTTTAGCATTGCGGCGCCGACAAAAGGACCGAAAAAGCGACATCGAGCGGGCCGGAATTTTCGATAAACTGTCTCGGCGTGGTGTCAGCGCTCCATTATGGAAGCGAGGACTCGTATCTTTCGCGAAACAAACGTAAACTCGCCGGCCGACCAATGGCCGCGCCGCATCGATAGATAACTAGCAAACTTCTGCTCTTCCTAGTTTATGCGCGCTTCAACCAAACTGACCAATTCCTGAGCGATATCGCGCGGCTTTGTGCTGGGCATTTGTATGCGCGCGCACGTACACACGCGCGCCAAGTTTTGTTGCGAGCCCAAGTCGGATGCGATAACTGTCTGGACTGAGAACACGCGGCGGCGGCTGATTGTACGATGGACTACCGATTCGGACAATATTATTTTCGGACGGGAAACGAGGGGAAAAATTGTCATGGTGCTCGGGAGAGTCGTAAGTTTCGGGGGGGGGGGGGGGGGTGTTTTCTATTTGTATGGAAGGTAGGGTGAGATATATCGGAGTTACGTCGATGCGGATTTATGGATAATGTAGGTTAGGATTCGCGGATTTTAGTTAGGATTTCAGTGGAGTGAGACGAAATACTGGAAATTGTGCAGATTTCTAATGAAATTTAATTGTTATCTTCCCGAATTTAATTTTTATTAAATTTGGGAAAGTAACAATTTTACGGGGATTGAAAGAAAGAAATGTTTTCGAATTGAACTGTCTGGATTGAACGAAAAATGTCAGAGTAAATAATTTTTGTATGAGTTAGGATATTTTATATTTTCGCGTAACTTTTCTCGTGTAGCTTTTAAAATTTTTCGCAAATTTCATTTGTATTTTTGTGTTTTGTACAGAGTGCGAGATTTAAATTAATGGTTTACAATAACTTGGGATCTTGAAAAGACATTGTTTTATTGTGAATTTGTTTCATTAGAATGGGATTCAATTTTTTATTTAAATTGTACATTGTAGAATTTGTCTGTTCTGAATCAGAGACTGGAAAAAGATGAAGTATTTGTTTACTGAAACAAAAGTGCAATTGAATTGAAATAAAAATGTGCACGCTTACTTCTCTTCCCGTAGAATATTATTCAGAATTGGTTAAAATTATATTTGTTAACTATGCAATGCTAATAAAACTTATAATCATACATTTTTTATTTCCTTATTTATTTAATCCTTATACTTACTTCTGCTTTTTCCAAAATGTCAGAGGCTGAGAACGAATTTGAACAAATAGATATTGATCAGCTAAAAAATTTGCATTCATTTTCAGAATAGTAATTTTTATAGGAAAATAAAATATCGGGAAAATAGGTTTATCATCAGACTATTTCAAATTTATCCAACATTTCTTTATTTCAAATTTTATCTCGCAATTTGAGTATTTGCATTTCTCATTGGAAAAAACATCCAAATAATTTAAAATCAACGTGCAATTTCGTAAATTTTGCAAAGAATCCACATGAAGAATCCACGCGAAATGTCGCAAAACACAAAAAAAGTTAGTTTAACTTTACCATTCTTCACCTAATCAGACTATTTTACAATTTTTTCAATTTTATTCGTTTTAAAATACGTCAGGCAATTAAAGAATTGTATTTCTGATTGAACAAAAATCGTCAAAATAATCTGAATTCACCGTGTTCATCAACCTCGCCATGCCACGAAAAAAACATCTACGTAGCTCGGAATCGCAAAGTGTCGAATCTCTCGTTACTTCCGCGAACGAGTCATTTCGCGAATCCGCGCGAAACTCGTGTCAAGTCGTCGTCTTACATCGGCAAACACGCATTAGCTGGCATTCCGGAAAATCGGTTTTGCGCCGATTCGACTCTCTGAGTTCGGCATAATTTCGGCGACTTTTTGCTGCCGCGAATTGCGCAATGCACTTCACCGAGCTGGCTTTTGTTCGTCTGATGTCCGATCGCTCGTAAGACGCTGTCCGACATTGTCTCGACTCTCGTCGATAGTGTTAACTCGAGTCTTTTTTCTGATGATTGTGTTTCGCTGTAACGTTACATTGGTTTCCAGGTTGTGATCCCAAGTTGTGATATTGGGTTTGCGCAATGAAGAGGAAACAATCGAAGAGATCCGATGTCGTTACAGGCGAAGAAGTCATACTTTTTTAGGAATTAGATTGATTTAAGAATGAGATTTTATGTAATTATTTATCAAATTATTCTGCGTTCAAAAAATAGTGTCAAAATTGAGTAAAATTTGCTGGAAACTAAGTAAAATAATACAGTAAAAATAACCCTGATTTTGCATAAACGTACTAGAAAATTACGGCAAATTGCCATAATTTCACACTGAAACGTTAGAAAATTACAGGATTTTACTTAAAAATTACAGTAAAATGCAGGAATTTCTCAGCATTTTACTGAAAAATTATGGTAAATTACAGTAGTTTCCCAGTCTTTTCTGAAAATTACGGTAAATTACCACACTGCAGTGAAAAACTGGAAAATTACAGTAAATCACTGTAATATATAATAATTACTATGAAATTAGTATATTTAAAAACAATCCGTATGAGCAAAGTACCAAGAAATAAAAAAATCAAACAAATCCATGCAAAGCAGTAAACTTACAACTTCTCAAACTGCAAAGTAGTTAAAAAATCTTTTATCAAAATTCTTTCGAATGAACCGAATTTACGGAGAAAACGAAAATGTTAATTACTCCGGCCAATCAAAATTAATTGTTCGGACCGAATGGATTATTTTCAGCGAACGTGAGAAGATGTGGGTGAAGTGATCTCTCTCTTTGTCTCTCTCCTTCTGTCCAAGTATCTCTGTCTCACGCGGTGTGGCCAGTCCGTGGGTTTTAAAAATCGCATGCGATTTTAACGCACCTCGCAAGAAGCCATTCCTCGTGCTAACGCCGTCAGCGTGCAGCGATAAACACGCCAAGTTACGATTTCTTGGAGTTGGCACAACGCGGAACGTGAATAGCCGTTCGGCCGCAAGAACTCACGGGGACAAACGTCTTCTGGCGAACTTTTGCCACGGCCAAAAACAGTGCCGCCAATTTATTTTTCAACCTAGTTTTTTGCATAAAATGATTTTTCAAAGAGTAAAAATAATTCTTCATTTATTACCTAAAAACTGGAAAAATAAAGATTTTCAGTTGTACATGTGTAAAAATGTAATTTTCATCATTTGAAAATTGAATCTCAGTTGAAACAAATTAAAAATTTTTTATTTTTTAAATTTGTTAGTTTCATTATTTAAAAAAATAAAAAAACAAGGGTTTGAAATACAATAAAAATTTAAATTTTGGAATTTGAATATTTATTTACATCTTTTCAATAGTTCAAATAATTGTTCAATTAACATTTCTTACTGGTTATATTTTATTATTAATTTTTCAATTTGTAATTTAAGTTTGTCAATTTTAAATTTGTAATATTTAATTTTATATGTACTTTTCACTTTTGACAATAAAAATTTAATTTCAACTTGATCTCAATTAATCAGTTTTCAAATTTGGGTGAAATAGAGAGTGAACAATGAGTCTTTAATTGTGAATGTGGCAATTCGAAATACAGTTTAGTCAAGAAAAAAATGCTTCGATCTGAAGCAACGTCGGACGCACTTTTCCCGACATTTCGAATTATGTTAATGTGGTCAAGGATAATAAATGGTTGGGAAAACGGCACGGAAAAATTGA
Source organism: Ceratoteleas bidentatus (assembly GCA_022817645.1). Classification (NCBI taxonomy): domain Eukaryota; kingdom Metazoa; phylum Arthropoda; class Insecta; order Hymenoptera; family Scelionidae; genus Ceratoteleas; species Ceratoteleas bidentatus. The sequence goes on from JABFPB010000426.1 coordinate 22,978, forward strand.
CGTGGAACATTAATAATAATTACGGAAAATAATTTATGAGCGCTGATGAACATTTCTAAATAATTAATTCAAACGACTGAACGTACGAAAAAAACACTTTGATGCACCGAGTGACGTGATTAATTGCGATAAAGTCTAGTATGTTTGCTCAAGAGGATAATTGTGTTTATTTTTCTAATTGAATAGTTTAATTGATTGCCCATAACAATTCCCCAGTTTGCAATGTGACAAAATCATGAAACTTCCACATCTTGTACTATAAATAGTAGTCGAAGTTTCAATCCGAATTTTCGAAATCTCTTACTTTTTTCGGGGAAAAAGTATTGTTTTAAGTGTCCTAGATATGTTAACAAAGCTATCCGAATCATTTGCAAAGTGAAAGTGTGACTAAACGCTGGTCGAAGAAAACATTTTTTCGACAGTAATTATTTAAAACAAACATTCGTTCCTTTTAATGAACTTTTTTTATCAGTATTTGTTTTTAAGAAACCGTAGTGTTTTCATTGTAGTATTAATTATTTCTGTTGGTACCATATCTTGCTATTCATCAACTTATCCCTTGATAAAACCTTCCAACTTGTCAATATATTGCAATAGATCATAAAACATTCATCTATATCTCGATTATAATCTGTCTACGTCGAACATATTGTTATGACTTATTTGATATCTCGATACAAATCTAATAACTCAAACAAATTATCCTGGAAACTCTAAGAATATTTTAATCACTTTACTATTCTTTCATTTTCAATTATTCTTTCTGCTAATTTGTTCATTTTTTCATTAAATTTATAATTCAGTTACTTTACCACAAAAGTTCTGTCATCACTTAATTCTTTTTCCTAGTTTTGACATATTCAGTTTGTTTTTATCATATTTTCAATGACTAACAAAATACTTTCTTCTTTTCGAAATGATTTTGCAATCATTTGTTTGGGAAAAATTTTTCCCTTAACCATTTAAACTTCAAAATTTAAACTTTTTCAAAATAATTTAAACTTTTCAAGACTCTACAAATTGCCCATCCTTCATAATCCATCAATCCCCCACCCCGGCCAAAATCTAAAAAATATCCCTCCTAAATACCTGTCAAACAAACCCGAATAATTGACCGCCAACAAAGCCAGCCAAAGCCGCCATCCGAAAATCCACTTTCCTCCCCAACCCACGCGGACCAAACTTTCTCGAAATTAATTCGAATGAGTTATTTGCCGATGCAAAAAAGGGCCCTCTCGAACGGAATTCCTTCGGGGAAGAGCGAGAGCCGGACAAAGCCGGGCCGTAAATGCAAATCGACTTGCACCTGCACAATCGGTAAAACAATAAATCAATTAAAAGGGAAGCCCAGTTCGTGACAAAGTTTGGCTCGGCGGATTTTCCGCAACATTAGCGGGCGAGAAAAAAGGTGAAAAGCCACCTGTGCGGGGCACCCCCGGGGTCCAGACGTGGGGGGCGCAGAGGGGGGCAGGGGCCCGGTTCGGCGAAGAGTTCGGGGGCCAAAAGTTCGCGACGCGGCCGTTCATCAGAGGCAACTTGTCACGCCGCTGGACATCGGACATAAATTCCGGCCGGTAATGTGACAGGTCCTCGCTCCTACCCCGACGGCACCGAACACTCCTACGCACCGGGTGTCTCACACAATCGCGCTAGGACGATGAAATATGCACGCCGCTGCGCATTATAAATCACGCCACTTTGTGATTCCGCGCTTTTTACGCCGGTTTTTCGTAGATTACGCTCATTTCGCGATCATTGGGGAGAGGATGTAAACAAGGCCGGTTGTTTGTTTTTGGGATTTGGCCATGGTTGGTTGCAAAAGGTTGGGGGGAGGTGAATAAGTGTAATTATTAAGATAGTTCTTACACGAAGGGCCGGATATTTAGGGCGCCAAACAAAATGTTATTATATTATTGAAGTGACAATGTTTTTTTTATTATTTCTTTAATACAAGTTTTCTTGATACCATTACATTATTTTTTTTATCTAATAAGGTCTAAAGATTTGTTAAAATGTGTTTTTTCTGTATAAATTTGCAAATAGAATAAATTATTTAATCGTAAACTGCAATTATGTCGCAGTTTAACATTTATTCATCGTTTATCAGCGATATTCTTCAATACTACACGGTACATTTTTCTTATTTTTTATTCTATCGATACTCCAACTCATAAACTATTAGTTAGATAGTTTTTTACCTGAACATTTTAATTGAATTGTGTATAAATAAAATTTGCTTAACATAAAATAATATGATTCTTATTTAACTCTATGTTACAACTTTGAATTTCAATTTTTTCGTTTAATCTCTATTTTTACAATTTGTTTGAACGTCCTTAAGAGAGCTGCCTAAAGCAATAAAATTGGTAACTAAAAATACAAACATTATAAACATTGAATTTAATGATTAAGGTGAGGTCAAAAGTTTGCTGCAAGAGATTTAGTGTCTTTAAAAAACAACAATAGTAACACATTTTTTAAATCGATCAAACCGAGATTCTGTATTTATGGGAGAATGTATTGAAGATTTGAAAGATAACTTTCAACAAAGAATTTCAGCGTATTTTCGAAACTATGTATTTTGCCATATCAAAAACTAATTGACGTTTTATGGATTCAACTAAGTATAAGCGGTAGATTTTATCTTATGGGAACCTGTAAAAAAGGGAATAAATCTCGCTAAGATCGTCGAATTTTAGATAAATTGTTAATTTTGTCTTATTTTAAGAAATAGCGCTTTCGGCACGGCCATCAAATCGAAATTAAAAGAAATTATCATTATCGAATAAAGTTGATTTTGTAATTTATCTAAATATTTTTATTTTATTTATTTTAATTATTTTATTTTTTTATTTTTTTTATTTATTTTATTTATTTTATTTGTTTTATTTTTTTTATTTATTTTATTTTTTTATTTATTTATTCAATATGTGATAGTGCATTTTTCAATTTAAGTCGACGGTTGTCTAACTTTCTATATAAAAGTGCTTGTTTAAATCTTTACTAATAAGTCCTTCATTTATCAGGCTCAGCTATTTCCAAAGTGGTAGAAAATGTGCAACTATTTTAGAAATGTGAAGTTTAATATAAAAAAATAACACGTACAGGAGTAAAACAACCCTGACAAGTTGTGAAACAACATAACTGATGTAGTTTAATTTGAATTTTCTTCCTTGTCCAGGTGATTTATTTAGTTATTTTTTGTTTTAATTGGTGATGTTTTTCGACCCTACTGACACGTAAATGAAGATTTATTTTGTTTTTCGACGTGAATTTTGATTTTTTTAGTTGAAATTTTGATTCCTTTGTGGCAATAATGATAGTATTGCACATCGGAGTAAACGTCAACTGTATATATATATATATATATTGTATATATATATATCAGGTATTAGTTTGAATATCCAAACTAATACCTTAAAATTAACAAAATTCCGAACCCTTACGGGGATTTCCCCGAAGCAAAATTTTCAAATGACGGACTTTCACGCCGAAGTTATCTCGGCAATACCCATAAATTTATTTGCTTCATAATTTGGAGAGCTTCTGTCAGGAAGACGAGCAATATAAGTCAGACTGAATGGTTCTCATGTGGCAACAAATATATAACTTTCCTTAAATAAATTATTTGCTCGAAAAATAAGTTTTTCTTTACATAAAAAATGTAGCAAACATTTTTTTATTATAGTTAAGTTGTTTTTATATTTAAAATTAAATACTGAAACTTTTAATGTTTAGATACATTTTTCGAATGTATGTAGTCGTATTTTACATCCATTCCCACATTTTCTTCCAATCACGGAAGAGATGTTACATGAGCGCAATTAATGTTTGACTACATTTTACTTGTTAACAGCTTGTAATGCCTTTAAGTGTTACCGAATAAACTATTTATCGCCGACAAGCGAACAAATTTATATACCGAAACTTACTCACTTAGATAACATTTTTACCGGCATAACCTATAATGTTTGCTTAGTTGAATACTTTATCGTAATCCACTAATCCCATTAATTTTGTGCGTGAAACTAATCGTATTATTGTATACGATATACGAGAGTAATTTTATCTCATTTCATGTAACTTATTTCGTGAAATGTAGAAAATGTTCATTAGAAATTACCACCATTTAATCCAAATTTAAATCTACATCTTTATGATAAAAAATCCGCCATTTACCACAAAAATAAATGTAGAAATTGATTTTAAAAATATTTTATGTTTCCAGCAAACTAATTGTTTAAAACTTTCATTTTAACTTCCTTGTAAAAACAACTCCAACTTCATCTACGTTTTTCCAGCGAAACAAAACCTCCCCATAATCACTTGCAACTCAAACCCCGCAATCTCGACTGCTACGAAAACAAGTTCCCCTCGCGAAAAAGTTGCGCCACCTGATCGTAAAATGTCACACTCGCCATGCGAATTCCGATGACGAACGATCACTTCCCAGTGAAAATCATCGTACCGTTGAGTTGTAGTAATCAAATTCAAAAAACCTTCACAAATCCATTACCTTTTAACGTATTTTTTACTCTCATTTAAAAAATAATTTAAAATAAAAAAATAACTTTTAGATTACAGAATTAATATTGCATATTGCTATATTGTAATTCAGCTTTTTTCAAGATCTTCCAAAGTTTAACATATTTCAATATTAATAATAATAATATTAAAAATCTAAAATTGATTGTAAAATTGATTGTACAAATAAAATCAAAAACTCAGAATAAAATTTAAATAATCTGCTCCATTTCAAACTTTGACCCTAGTCAAAGTACTGAAGCAAATTCTTCTAGCACACATCCAATCCGATCGTTCCGATTTAATTGAATCGTCCGTTTCGTGCATTTCGTCGAGTTGCCCCGACGAGAGATAGATCGGAGTCTGACCAGTGAACTCGTGCTTCCTCCTTTCCGCCGGAACTGGATAGCAATCGCGCGCGGCCCCGACGATCTCGATACACGCAAAAAGCACGCGGAAGTGGTCACAAACTCGCATTGCAGTCACCCACACATGTATAACTACATCTACATACATATTACATCTACATTAATATTCCGATATACACACATGCAGACACGTATACGCTTCTACATCCCATTACTTGTGTCATCGAATAATCGAAAAAAATGTCGATATATCGAAATTATCGAGCAAAAACAAATTATCGATATATCGAAATTACCGAACAAAAAAAACTATCATTGTATCGAAAGTATCGAACAAGCGAAAAAACCTATCTAAATACTGAAATTATCGAACAATCGAAAAAACTATCGATATATCGCAATAGTCGAATAATAAAAATCTATCGATATATCGAAGTTTTCGTACTACCCAAAAAAAACTATCACTATATTATTAATTATTGCATATTACTAATAGTTTTAGTGATTAAGTGGCTGTAAAGGTAATCTGGCTGGAAATAACCTGGGATTTTTGTCGCATTTTGATCGAAATTCGATTAGAAAATGACCAAATCTGATAAAAACGGTTCCATTCAGACAATGGATTTTTCCTAGGAATGAATATAGGTAGAATACGTGTGTGTACCTACCTATATGTACTTGTCTCTATGTACGGGTGTGTCGTAGAAATTCATATCCCGCGAAAGTAACTTAACGTCCCCATTTGTCCAGCACGCTCCGGAGACGATTTATCTCGGGCTTTGTGCGCATCAAAGGGCGTGTCGTCTATTCGCTAAACAAACGCCGAGACAGGGAAAACGGCGAAAAAAGCGTCGGTCCGATGTCTTGTTTACCTGTGAGTCGCGTATTTCACGGCGCGGTGGCTCGGGACTCGAAATGGAGGCGGAAAAGTCGAGAGAACGGCCTTTGTCGTTGCGCGAAGGGTTAATTTTGGAAAAGGTTGAGCGGCCGAACGCAGCTGATCGATTGGTTTTGTCGCGTGTCCACGTCATCGCGGAAACGCGTGCGAAAGCGCTGAGTAAAGGCAAGCAATATCGGGGAATTACCGGGAAATCGGATGGCAAGTCAATTTTCTCGCTGGCGGATGTCGATCGCATCCGGTGGGTGATAAAAAGGCGAGGTGTGAGGAACAGAGCAATTAGGGAGAGGGGCATGGAGTTGCAGAGGGATTTTTAAGGTAGAGAGAGGTTTTTAAGGTTGAGAGGGGTTTTGCAGGGGTGAGGTTGAGAAAAAGCTACCTTGATGGTATTGAGGTTAGGATTAGGGATAGAACTGAAATTCTAAGTCAGCTAATTTCGATTATTCAGATATTTGAACTTCACTAAAATTGTAGCGAAGACTTCTGAGTTTTGCATGTTTTCGAATTTTCGAATTTGCAGGAACTTTTATCGTAACAACAAATTGTAAATTTAACTCAACTTCTTTCAATTTAACATATCAACTTTGCAAGATTATAAATTGGCAGACTGCAAAAACGTCGAATCTTTGGAACATCTCTCAACCATCCCTAACCAGGTTCCGGCAAGGCCACCCCTTTCACCTACCAAACCCCATCTTCTTTCACCTGACCCCTCCGAAAAAACTTCCAAAAGCCCTACTCGCCCTTGACCCACACCCGGACCACCCCTCGCCCCTCTCCAGATCCCTGTCAGCACCCAATTTCAGCGTGACCCGTGGTTTTCGATCAAGCCCGCGTCGTGTCCGACGAAAGACGCACACGCTCGCGCGGAACGAACCGCCCACACGGTGCTGCGTCCCAAGACGACATTAATCTTCGCACAAAGCTGTCTTTCTCTCTCGCAACGCGACTCGTCATTCCCCAGCACCTCCCCATCACTCTCCGGACCGAGCCGTGACCAATCCGGAATAAATATTGCCGATTATTAAGCGCGAGCGAGGCCGCCGAGAGCCGGCACACCAGCTGACCCAACTCGGGGGACCTGCTTGAGATGTTAAGTGGGGCCCATTAACATTCCTAGTCGGGGCCTGGGTTGGCGCGAAACAAAACGGCCCCGGGACCGCGCGATCATTCACGCGGAACAATTACACTCGCGGGCCGAGTGCGGATCCGAAATTGGCGCCCAACGTGGGGCCAGTTGGCCGAAATGACGAAATCCCGCCGTGTCGCTATCAAAATAACCAAGTTGGCGGCGCGCCATAAATCACTGTCGCGCGGATGAAGAAATTTCACTCGAAGGGGATTTCGATTTTTGAGCGGCGCGCGCACGCCAATTATTCCCGTTTGTTCGCTCGTCGGTAATTTATCATGTTGGAATTCCGCGATGAGTTTCGGGATATGAAGGGAGGAATTTTGGATTTTGAAGATTTGGGGTTTGGGATTCGTAATAGAACTCTGAGGAATGTATTCGGAGTGTGATGTTTAGGACCTGTTTAAATCTCCTATCCTGAAACATCTTCTGTATTCTCCCTCCAGCTTATACACTTGGACCTCTGACCCCACATTTCTTCCCTTACATCTTCCACTCTTTCAGATTCCGTCCTTCATCCAGATTCCAACATAGATTCTTCCTTCCCTCTCCAGCATATTCTTTCCAACATGGAGCTTCCAAGACATCTTCACTAGAGAAGTCTTTGAAGCTACCTCTTCAAAGTTTTGAAACTAGCTAGAAAGACATCTTCTTTCCCAACTAAAGGTCAGACAACAAGATAGCAAGAAGATGGCACCGATATGGTATCACTAATACAACAAGCTGGGTCGCAATCACAATTCAGTCTGTCGCCCTACTGTTGCCTTACCAGAGGCAATGAAGAAATTCTGGTAAAAGTATACATTTTCTTTCCCATCCTCCAATTTCAAAAATTCTGTCTCCCTCCTCCCAAACTCCATCAACCCACCGTGCAACCACAATCGCTCAGCCGCTGGCATTTCGGGCTGGCACACCTCGAAACACACGGGTATCTTACTAATATGCGAGATGACACGTCGATAGACCCTTCGGTGATGCCTGGCCGATACCACGAGCGATGCCCAGGTGTCCCGAGCGGCCGACAAAGGGATCAGCTCGACGTGCGCGGTACGCAGATACCAGCCGCAGAGGCGTCAAGAAGACGCAGCACAGTCATCCTCCGGGGTGGGGCACAGGGGGACCCGGGACGGGAAGGGGGAGGGGGACTCACGGACGAAAAGGAAGCCGACGAGGATGCGATGAAGATGTCACTGTGCGCGGCCACGAGGATGACCTCCGCAGCGACTCAGCGAATTCCGACGCGGCCCTCCGGCCCTTTCATCCTCGCACGCTATTTTGCCGGGCATTTATGTCAAATTAATTTGCCCGCGATGATTAATAGGAAATCGAATTCCGAGGACCGGGTTGGCGTGCGTTTCGGCTCAAGCTGAAAGGGTTTTCACACCCGGGTTTCAGTACCCTTTTTTCGGCGTGAAGCTTTTGGCTTCGGGTGTCGAAAGTCGCGCCCCCTTTTCTGGTGGAAAGTTTTCGGAATTTTCGGGATGATGGTTCTCGGAGACACGGGTGGTAATGTAAGAACCGTGTCGGGGTGTGACTGAGGGTTCGGCAGGTTCACACCTGAGTGTTTCGAGAGTGATTTGGTACCTTTCTTGTGCGGGGTGATTTTCGACTAGGCGATTTTAAGCACTGTCACAGTTAGTTTGTCGAGAGGTGATCGTAGTATTTTTCTTTGAATGGGAAGTTTGGGTGAAGAGAGTTTTATGGATTCGTTCAGTGGCGAGAAGTATTTTCTTGTATTGAACTGGTCTTTCAGATGTGCACCATAATATAAGAATTGAAAAAAAGGAAATTGAAAAAGAACCATTGTTAATGTAAGTGATATCTGCAAGAAGTGTTTCGAAACTATGAAGTAGTTTGTATAAAATTGTGGAGGTATTCTTAAGGGGACATTTATTTGGATTTGGCTGAAAAATAGGAAAACTTCGACATTTATTTATGGGATAGTGAAAAGACTTACGAACTTGCGGTTTTCTTAGTTTTACACAATATCTTCAATTATTGTATACCAAGTTGAAATTTTGTCAAAGTAAAAAAAACAAAATGGTGGCTCATGTGGACTCCATTGAAAGTATAATTTCAACAAATTCAAACAAGTTCCAACTAATTCCAATGAAGTTCAACCACTTCGACCTGATTTAATTTCATTTTAACAAGTTCGAACTAATCTCTTTTGAAACTAGTTCCATATACCTAGTGAACCACATTGTTCAAAAATTGATCAATATTGCCTAAAGCAGTCTGATTGTCTAATTATTAGTTGTTTTTTGCCCAATTATTGCCCAATTTTGCGTCAATCCAATTTTTAGTTCACTGGGTAGTTCCAGTTAATGTCTACTATTTCTAATCAACTCCCACTGACCTCACCTAATTTCTTCCACTTCCATCATTGAATCCAAACCACTTCCAAAACTTATCTCAACTTTCCTAACTTGAAACTTAACAAATACCTCCCAACCCATCCACTTGACATAACCTAACTTTCTCCGTTCTCCGGAAAAAGCCTCCGCCAATCACGAGCCCATTCCCCCTCCCCCGTTCCCGCTAACCTTATTCCATTCTTGGCATCCCTCTCGTTGATCCGTCTTTGTCTATAACCATTAATAGCCGATTCGTCGGCAATTAAACCGAAGTGGTCGAGATAAACATCAATCAGGACTGTGTGTGCGGAGGTGGCGCGCGCCCCCTACAAAGAAGCGGCCGCCGCTGGGGCGGCTCCTTCAAATATTTACCTCCGCGCGCAAACAACTGCGGCGATTGTTCCACCGCGTTACTATGTGTAAATTTAATGTTTGAGGGGGGTCGCCAGTCGCGCTACCAGCCGAATGGCTCGGCGAAATGAGGAGCGGCCGACGAGGCACTTGCCGTGCCGGGATAAGCCGTGCGCACACACGACGCCTCGAATTGCATCGACTCCGTAAGAGACGCTTGAGGGTATCGACAAACAAGCGAAAAAGCGGCCCGCCTTGGTTCGCCAAATTCGACCTTGGGAATAGGGTTCGGAATGATCTTCGGGGGTGTGTTATTTTATTTAAAAAACTTCAGTGTTTTCGAGGCTTCGAAGATTTTTAAGTTTTCGGATTTTTCAAAGATCGAAGTTCAAAATTTTCCAATGTTTCGAATTTCGAAACTTCGAATGTTTCGAAGTTCGAAAACTTCGAATGTTTCGAAGTTCGAAAATTTCGAATGTTTCGAATTTCGAAACTTTGAATGTTTCGAAGTTCGAAATTTTCGAAGGAAATCGAAAATCAAATTTTTTCATTTCGATATCGAAAAGAAGACACTGAAGCCAAAATCACAACAATAAAACATAAAAATAATCAATTCACCAATTCATTAAATTATAATTATAAACAAATCAATGTTTTTATCTTTAATTTAAAATGAGAAGCTTAATCAACGTAAATTTCTTCAATCATGACTGGAATCGAATATCTTCATTTTAAAAATGTTGAGAGAATAAAATTTGTGTATTTTGTGAAATATTATATTTTTGACAAAAAAAATGTCCACTCGTTATGCTGAGGTATGTTTACAAATTGTCTGCGTAAAGTGAAATATTTTCCGAGGATCCCCTCGACCCAAGAAAATGATGGGAAACCGGAGAAAAATAAAGTCGTCCACACCGATTAGATCGGAATAAATTTTCATGCCCCAAGTCGTAATTCAATTAAGCTCGAGTCCCAACCGAGCCGCTGATTTATGAAACACGTCGAAATTCAGACGAATTTACATATGTACCAGCATTAATTACGACACGATCGGTAAGGCTGCTCGACTCACCAGTCAAATGAGTTTTTTCGTCGGATTCCTATCGAGAAATTAAACACGTGGAACACGCTTTTTAACACGATTCGAAGATCGACACGATGATTACCTCTTCAACTAATTAACTTGTTCAACTTTTTGTTTTCAATCCAAATGTCTCGATTATAGCTCCGATTCATCATTCCTAAACTAATGAGTGTTTCTGGACATAAAGTTTTTCGTTTTCTGTTCAAAATGAAGATGGATGGATGTGGGGAAATTGTTATCTTTATTGCAAATCTGTGAACTAGCAATTCTTATTCAGTTTGTGTTTCAACATTCGCAGTTAGTGTTTAACTTTAAAACAAAGTTAAAATCTTTCAACATATTTTTAAAACGTTCAAAATACTTAATTAAAATACATTTATATTTCCTCTTCAAGAGTTAGACTTAGTCTTACATCATAATCGCAAATTTCTGAATCTTCATAAAAAACAATTTCCAACTTTTCTCAATACCCAAATTCGAAAACTATCCAACCCCTGTTCAAGATAAAAAATTTGGCATCTCCATTTTTCCCTATTCTTACCTTAGTTCAATATTCAACATTCCTCTATCTCTAAAGAGGCCTCTTATTTAAAAATGGAAAATCCTACAATGTCCCCAAAATCTTTTTTCATTATTCTTCAAAATCCACAACTGAAAATTCCTCTCATCAGGACTCCAAAACCCAAATCTCAAACTCCCTCTTACTATTTGTTGGAATTTCTTGTTGAGTAAGCTATAGATAGACTAATTGAGAATATACTACAGGATAATTAGCTGTACTGTACCAGATTAAATTGCTGTACCGTATGGCATTTTTATTTCAGAGATGTAAACAAATAATTTTGACTACACATATTGAGCAATTCACGTCAGTCTCTTTATTTCATTGCAATTAACCTACACAGTAAAAAACAGGCATTAAGACACACGAAAAAGCGTCTTAATTCGTGAAAATTGTCTTAAATTAAGACGCAATATGTCTTATTTTAAGACACTTTTTTAAGACGTCTTAAAAATGTCTACAAAAGTGTCTGAAATTAAGACACTTGTTTTAGCGGTGGTATCACGCTGGTAGTCTCCAGTTCGAATCTTCCGAAATTTTGATTTGCAATTTAATACAGACACATACAATTAATTTTTTAACAATACTTATTTCTCATTGATCGCTAATTACTGGAATTTAATACAATTTAAACATTTGTATTCTAATTGGGCCTGTTGCCAACCGCATTAATTAGTTTCACAAAACGTTGAATTTATGTTCTCACTTTATTACCTAATACGTCCTAAGATGTCGGAACCTCTAAGAGCTAAATTATTAATCATATCTCAATTATTTAGGCGCGAAAGTGTGTCGACGATCCTTCAAGACATTAACCTCGAAATAATTGAATCCTGATTTATGACAGCAATTAATTGCTACCATGGAAAGCTCGAGACATTAGGAAAGGTCGAGACTGATCTTGATAGTTAACATAAGGTAAAGAGATAAGAAAAAGGTAGAAAATAGGAAAGGGATGTTCCAACAATTAACTAGGAAGGTGTGGAGAAAGAAGGACGAAACAAGACGAGAAAAATTTTTCAGCAAGGGTGTTTCGTCAAAACACTCTCAGGAAGTGGCGCGGAAGTGACGCGAAAGTCATGGCAGAAATTGTCGTTGTTTTAACACAGGCATAAAAGTATGAACGCCCCAGTATTGGCATCGGTACGCCGACTGTCGTCTAACTACTGGCATGAAACGCGGCGGGACTCTGTGCCAGTACCGGCCGCCGACGGTCGTCTGCGCCAGTACTGCGCCAGTACTTGCCAATCGCCGCCGACTGTTCGTATTAGCAGCTGTTAATTTGCTTGTGTGGCCTTTTCGTTCAATAATATTCAATGCTCGGTACTATTTGTCGTAAGTGGGAGATAACAGGTTATGTTTGCAAAAACGAGTCAATTCTAAAAGCACAAATCTTTTAACTCATGGATGTAAAAGTAATTATAAAACAAATATTTACTAATTTGCCTAATTAGATTAGGCGTCTCAATTAACCCATAGTGTCTTATAACAGCTATATAAATGCTCTAGCCTTTCTAATGATGTTTGCAAAAGTTAAAAACGGACTCGAAAGTTTTAATTACCATGCTTTTTCTCATCAGATGTTTGTACACAGATATTTAAATGTACAAACATCTATGTTTACTACTATATGCTAACGAAACATAATTCTTAATTTACTAATTTTGAGCTACGTATTGCATTTTTCTTATTTTTTTAAAATAAAAATATAAGAGCATGCTAGGAGCAATAGGCGTCTCAATGAAAAAATACTTTATTACATTCAATAAAATATTTATTCACATATGTACATCGATGCAGACAATATTATTAAAGTATCTTAAAACTAGTTTACAGAGGACGGTTCGTTTTCTTATCTGTGGCAGGTTAGCAGGTCTCCTCGGAGTCATCTCCAATTTTTAGATTCTGGAAAAAAAGAAACAAGATAGTCATTAGTTATTGATTAATTAAAAACATTTTGCAATTAATTCGTTGGAACGGGTTTTAGGGTCTTAAATTTTACTAGGATTCATAAATATGAAACCTTTTTTTCACTCTAGATGAATAAAATACTCCACCTATTTTTTTATACTATATAATTCACAGATACAAATTTTTTTAAATCTGTTTTAATCTTCAAAATAAATGTTTGAAGATTAAAACAGAATCTCAAAGTTGAAAACAATACTAATAGATCATAACTTACGTCCAATTCCAGTTCCCGACTCCTCACGGCCTTCAGGAATCGTTTCCTCCTTTCCCAGGCGGTCGTAGGTGAATCCTTTTTCGGCGAGGGGCATTTATCCATCTTCTCGTCGTCCGACTTGTTATCTTCATTGCTGAAGATTAGCCTTCGCCTGCACGGCACTTTTCTCCTGGGAGCCCAATGAGCTGACGACTCCTCTTCGTCGTCGCTCCCCGACGACTCCGCCGTCAGGGTGGATTCGGAGTCATTTGACTCCAAGCGGACACGTTTCCGCGGGACTTCGAGGAATCGATCCTCGAAGTCAGAGTCAGAGTCATTGTCGGAGAATGCCTCCGCACTCTCCGTGGCTTCTGAATCCTTCGATTGACTCGGAGGATAATTTTCCGCGAACTTCACTTCCCGATTCTCCGTCAACATTTTATTTGTTACTTCCATATTGTGAATTTACGGGCTGGACGATTTCTTAGAGTGAAGACCTACTGAATGACTGATTATTTTGACAGAATATCAGTATTATATAACTAAGCACTTTTCCCCCACTAAACTTTAAAAAAGGAATGAAAAAGTGGAGGGGGCAAGGATGTACTTATGGGATGGGAACATGCAATTAGGCTCGTTTACAGTAGTGATTATCAAACAATAGGCGGATTAGGATAGCTGATTCCGTCTTCGAAAAATCGTAAACTAGTTCAATATTGTGAACGATGTCAAAGGATATTTAAGAAATGAGTCATCATGTACTTTTCATTTCCTCAGGTAAAGTGATGAGAGAACCCTTAGAAACATGAAGGTATACGACAAATCGTGCCATTAAGCTAAAAACCAAATCGTATGTAAAACGCAAAATGTTGAAACAATAGTTTTTTGTCGAGTCAATCACAGACTTGTATTGGTTTAACTGTATTTGCTGTTGGTTAAACAAAATTTTATGTAAATCCAACAGAAGATAAATTTAACATAATTAAATCTAACATGAAATGGATTAAAAACAATAGGGTACCAGTGAATAGTCAGCTAAGATTTGCATCAGTGAATTGTCACCGATTTAAAACGTATTCACTGGGTAGTGACCATTCACTGCTGCATCCAACAAGAAGTAAATTATTAATTTGTTTTGGGGATATTTAAAATCAATGTGTTTTATACAACTTATACAACTTGTATAATTATGTTAAGTATAAAATTAGTAATTTAAAAAAATTACAATTTTATTTAAACTCTATATTAAACTGGTAAACAACTCACTCCATTGTAAAAAGTAACATATTGGCAATATATATTGGCAATATATTTCCAATATATTTTCAATATATGTTTTCTATAAACATATATTTCATGTTAGTACAAGGATGCAGCAATGAAAAATTTTGCAACTCTACAATAAACATTTCTTTCGTAATAATTAAAATGTTGATACACTATACTTTTATATGTTGCTAATTAAATACTAAGTAATTAATATTTAATTAATTATTTAAAGATTTAATTTTTATATTAATGAATAAGTTTTGACACATGCATGAAAAAAATCCCACCATTTGACATTTATCTTCAGAAAATAACAAATATTGACGATTATTTGTTAAATAATGCATTCATATGAATTAACACTTAAAAAAATATATGCCTGACATCAAGAAAAACTGTCTACGTTTAGAGGGTGCTACAACAGAAATTATGATTCATTTCACTAAGAAAGTCGTAAATAAGTAGAAGTCGCCACGGTAACTGTTAGTTTTATTTTTATGACAGAGATTAGGTGATTCATCCTTTTTGGGGATTTTTTTAAGTGCCATAATCCTAAGTTGACTTATGTTCTTACAGTTTGTCACTTGATACAGTAAGAGATAATTGATAAGTTAAAATTTTATCGCCATTGAATGGCTTCGGCACAAAAATTTAAATTGATATTTATTTTATTGGTTGTCCGGATAAGATTAAAAAAATCTAATATGAACAAGAATAATAAATGAAACGTATGGTATTATGTTTCATTTAATGACAGTTTTAATTGTTCCGATATATAATTTTATAATTTTATAATTAATCCCAAATTCGCGTTTAAATATATGCTTGTACTTTCCTCCTAAAAATGAAATGTAAAATCACTATCGTATCACGAAAAACAGAAATTGTGGACAGCGATCGTTCGTCGGACAAAATAATTGCGTTCCTTCTGTAAAAAATTCTCACTGATTTGATAAACCAGGTCAGGGCATTTCATAATCTAGGGTAGTTTTCAGTGTAGATTACTGGAAGCGAATCTACTGTCGAATTAAAGTGAATAGGGACCAATTTTTATTCAAAAGGTAATCATAAAATTTATCAGTTAACTTTATCAGTTAACAATCATAAAATGTTACCTA
Source organism: Ceratoteleas bidentatus (assembly GCA_022817645.1). Taxonomy (NCBI): domain Eukaryota; kingdom Metazoa; phylum Arthropoda; class Insecta; order Hymenoptera; family Scelionidae; genus Ceratoteleas; species Ceratoteleas bidentatus. The sequence goes on from JABFPB010000426.1 coordinate 38,802, forward strand.
CTTTTTTCAGGCTCGTTAATGGGAATGTTCCCTTTAATCGGGTTTCCCTTTAAATTGCAGATATTATTATCTCTCTGTTTTGTGTAAACGGTATAAAGAGGAAAAGTCTATGTAAAACCGAATTAAATAATAAATAAAATGATGGAAGATGTTTTTTTTGCTGAAAATGAAGATTGCTTCAGAACACTGGTTTAAAAAGCATAGAGTTTTCTGGCTAAACAATGTTGAATTTGTAGAAATTATTTGCTGAAATATTTCCTGCCCCAGCGGGGCCAAAAGTTCTTTAAACGTTTCGCGAACAGTTGTTGATTAGCTGAACGTTGTCCACAGGTTTCTTAAACATTCCAAACAGTCTCACTACAAAAACGAGTGTCTCATTTTGAAACACTTTGATATAGTAGACACGAAAAGTGTCTCAAAACAAAACGTATTTACCCAGACGAAACACCAAAGATGTTTCAATGTTTCAAAATGAAACACC